>CAUYLG010062644.1:0-55423 GCA_963573385.1 Cacajao melanocephalus | reverse complement strand
AATCCTAAGCAAAAAAAAAAAAAAAAAAAAAAAAGCTGGAGGCAAAACACAACCTGACTTAAAAATAAATTACAAGGCTACTGTAATCAAAACAGCATGTTACTGGTACCAAAACAGAGATATAGACCAATGGAACAGAACAGAGGCCTCAAAAGAATGCCACACAACTACAGCCATCTGATCTTTGACAAACCTGACAAAAACAAGCAATGGGGAAAGGATTCCCTATTTAATAAGTGGTGTTTGTAAAACTGGCTAACCAAATGCAGAAAGCTGAAATTAGATCCCTTCCTTACACCTTATACAAAAATTAACTCTAGATGGATTAAAGTTTTAAATATGATGCCCATAAAAACCCTAGAGGAAAACCTAGGCAATACCATTCAGGACATAGACATGGGCAAGGACTTCATGACTAAAACACCAAAAGCAATGGCAACAAAAGCCAAAATAGACAAATGGAATCTAATTAAAGTTAAGAGCTTCTGCACAGCAAAAGAAACTATCAATAGAGTGAACCGGCAACCATCAGAATAGGAAAAAATTTTTGCAATCTACTCATTTGACAAAGGGCTAATATCCAGAATCCACAGAAAACTTAAACAAATCTACAAGAAAAAAATTAACAACCCCATAAAAGTAGGCAAAGGATATGAACAGAGGCTTTTTAAAAAAAGACATTTATGCAGCCAACAAACATATGAAAAACAGCTCAGCTCATCATCACTGGTCATTAGAGAAATGCAAATCAAAACCACATTGAGATACCACCTCATGCCAGTTAGAATGGCGATCATTAAAAAATCAGGAGACAACAGATGCTGGAGAGGATGTGGAGAAATAGGAACACTTTTACAGTGTTGGTGGGAGTGTAAATTAATTCAACTATTGTGGAACACAGTGTGGCAATTTCTCAAGGATCTAGAAATAGAAATACCTTTTGACCTAGCAATACCATTACTGAGTATATACCCAAAGGATTATAAATCATTCTATTATAAAGACACATGCACAGGAATGTTTATTGCAGCACTGTTCACAATAGCAAAGACTTGGAACCAACCCAAATGCCCATCAATGTTAGACAGGTTAAAGAAAATGTGGCACATATACACCATAGAATGCTATGCAGCCATAAGAAAGGATGAGTTCATGTCCTTTTGCAGGGACACGGATGAATCTGGAAACCATCATTCTCAGCAAACTGACACAAGAACAGAAAACCAAACACAACATGTTTTCACTCATAAATGGGTGTTGAACAATGAGAACACATGGACACGGGGAGGGGAACATCACACACCGGGGGCCAGCAGGTGGGAGACTAGGGGAGGAATAGCAGTGGGTAGGGGGATTGGGGAGGGATAGTATTAGGAGAAATACCTAATGTAAATGATGGGGCAATGAATGCAGCAAACCACCACCATGGCATGTGTATAACTATGTAACAAACCTGCACGATCTGCACATGTACCCCGGAACTTAAAGTATAATAATAATAATAATAAAATAAGACTTTTATAGTGGTCAGGAAAGAGGTGAGTGGCTTGGACTAGGGCATAGACAAGATATATTTCAGAAGTAAACAGGCAGTAGATTTATGAATAGATTAGAGCTGAGTGATGAGGAAAAAATATTAAAGATATAGGTATTTGGTGGTGATACCATTTTTTAACATGAGAAAAAATGAGGAAGTACCAGCTTTGGTGAAAGGTATCAAGAGAGCTGTGGATCTTAACTGTTTCAGTATCGATCCTATACTGCCCTTTGGTCCTTCCCCTAGTCAATCCTGTGAACTCTATTCATTGCAGAACTTTCCTCATACTTTATATGCAATGCCACACCTCCATGACTTTCCTAAGTGGTTTCCTTCCCCATATCATCCCCTTCCACATCCCACTTAATGTGGAAGCAACTACTTTTGCTTCCACATTAAGTCGAAACCACTTTATGAAGCTTAGCCTTGTATTTCCAAGCATAGTTAGCTCCTCTGCTGTACAACAGCTTTTTAACGTGTATGACATTAAGCTATATTTGACTTCTATTGTAAATATATTATAAACAATTAAGAATGTACTTGTCTACCATTCTGGACCAAGCTTCTTGAAGGTAGACTTTATATCCTATATTTCCAAATCCTAGTAAAATGACTGACATTGTCTTATGTGCTTAATAAATGGCTGTAACTGTAACATGAAAACTCTAGGTTCCAGGTATTGTGCAAAACATTGGCATAACGTGGGTTATGACCTTATTGATTTTCTAAAAATCAATGAACTCTATATTAGAAATTGTGCAATACTAGACTCTAATCCTAGCAAAAATATTGTACACATGAAGGAACCAAGGCCCAAAGAAACCAAGTAAATTGTCCAGGCTCATATGGCAAGTGACGAAGGCAGAATTTGATAAATAGGTTTGATTAGAAGTCAACATTCTCTGCACTACACTAATGTTTCTCCTAGAGTTCTAGAGTTGCGATGTGGTAGCCATTAGAAACAATTGGCTACTAATCAGTTGAAATGTATGTAGTTTGGACAGAGATGGGTAATAAGTGTAAAACACACTCTGGATAGTGTGAAAATAAAATGTAAAAAAATTTATTTTTATGATGTTTACAAGTTGAAATAACATATTGTGATACATTAGGCTAAATAAAATTTACCATTAATTTCTCTAGTGTCTTTTTGTTTCTTGCAATGGAGTTACTAAAAAATGTCAAATTACATATGATTTCCATTATATTTCTATTAGGTAGAGTAGTTCTAGAAGTTATATTCAGTTAGAGAAGGGATATGTCCATACACAGAAATAAACAATAATAAAGTGAAAGATATGAACATAGTTTTGTTTTGTTTTTTCATTTTTAGACAGAGTCTCACTCTGTTGCCAGGCGCCAGGCTGGAGTGCAGTGGCGTGATCTCGGCTCACTGCAACCTCTGCCTCCCGAGTTCAAGCAATTCTCCTGCCTCAGCCTCCCAAGCAGCTGGGACTACAGGCGAGTGCCACCACGCCCAGCTAATTTTTGTATTTTTTAGTAGAGATGGGGTTTCACCATGTTGGCCGGGATGGTCTAGATCTCTTGACCTCGTGATCCGCCTGCCTCAGCCTCCCAAAGTGCTGAGATTACAGGCATGAGCCACCATGTCCGACCATGAACATAGTTTTAAGAGGGTATGAGTAAAGTGCTTCAGGATTTAATCGATAGGAAAAGTTCTTTCTGACAGATGGGAATAAGGGAAGATAAAATTGACTTGAAGAATGGGTTTGACATCAATGAAAAGAGATAAGGCAAAATTGCTTCCAAGTAAGAAAAACATGTAGAAGAGAGCAAAGAGACGGGCAAGAAGTCAATACAGTGTTTTAGAAACCCAAGTCAGGTGTGAGGAAGCCATGGCAGTTAAATTAAGAAAGGTATATTGGGGACACTCAAAATCAGGGAGAAGAAAAAAACATACTTTCTTCAGAAGGTTTTTGGTTGTTTTAAACATTTAAGTATAATTAAAACTTTCAATTACATCAGATGGACTAGAAAACAAAGAGACTGGAACATTAGCAAGCAGAGCAGTGATGAAACTGAACTAGGATTATAGCAATAAGAATGAAAATTAGGGAGGTACGATACATTGTTATACTAAAAGGCATCCAATGAATGGCACTTCCCAGTATCTGTTCCTATATGGGGTCTCTCTCTACATAGACTATGGAATTAACTTGATATTTGTTTTGTCCAATGGGGTATCAGCAAATGAGATGCAAGCAAAGTTTGATTTGGGTTTGCACAAGCGAGTTTAATCTCTTGAAACTTTGAGATCATAGATTGTGCTGTGAGTATAAGTGGGATGAAACATCACTTGAAGTCTCGTTGTCCCTAGTCATTCTAACAATTTGAGTTGACTCACCAGCTAATAGTTGAGTGATGTGCCAGGAAAAAAACATGGTGCATACAGTCAGCCCTCCATATCCATGGGTTCCACATCACCAGATTCTATCAACCATGGAAGAACATATTTTTAAAGGATAGTTGCATCTGTACTGAACATATAGACTTTTCTGTCATTATTCCCTAAACAATATAACTATCTGCATAGTATTTATATTGCAGTAGATATTACAACTCTAGTAATCTAGAGATGATTTAAAGTATACAGGAGGATGTGCATAGGTTATATGCAAATACTACACTATTTTATATAAAGTAGTTGAGCATCTGTAGGTATCCATGGGAGGTCCTGGACCAATCTGACAACTATATACGGGTTGGTACTATCTGCGGTTTCAGGCACTGCTGGGGGTCTTGGAACATACATCCCTGGAATAAAGGGGAAATGTTTATCTAAAACATAGAGGGGTGACACAAAAGGCTTGGTGGAGACTGTACAGAAAATGGCGGTTAATCAGGTATAAGGGAAAAGAGAAAATAAAGAGTCAAAGGGGACTCTGTGATTTAAAGTTTGGGTAAATGTTAGAATGGCAATGTCTTTATGACTTTTAGTGCAATCTAAAGGCAGATTTGGTTTACAGAAACTAATGAGCTAATATGGGGACATAATGAGTTAGAGGTACTACTTTTAAAACAAATGGTTATATAAAAACAATAAAGAATTAGATATGAAGAAAGAAGCAGAGAATTGGGAGTTTTGAACAAAGCAATGGCAGTTTGAGAAATGGAACACAAAATACTTAACTGATTTAACACAGACACTGAACAGAACAGATGCTATCCTTAAGCAGCTACTATACACTGGCTGGTGCACGCCAGCTGAATTATCAGGCCTGCAGAGCTGTATCCTTGCGGGCTGACAAAATACCAAAAAAAGATGATGGGTGAAGCCACCAGTCTATATAAATGATGGGGTATGTAGAGTAGGAAGGAGAGAATTAAAGAGGTGCCTTCAAAGTAGGAAGGGGAATTTTGTTACCTGAGAAGATTTTTAAAAACAAATAGGGAAGGAAAAGTGCAAGGAGTGTAAGAGACTAACTGGATGTGGGCATCAGAATCTAAATAGAAGACTGACTAGCTAGTGATACAGGGCTGACGGTGTAAAGAGCTGAGAGTTAGAGAAGAGGGGCACCATTTGAACTTTATGCTCGACTCAAGGTTCCAAATGCAAAAATGTAATGGTTAAGAACATGACCTTAGGAGTTAAGATAAACTACAGTTTAAATCCTGACTTTTCCATTTATCACCTGTGTGACCCTGAAAAATAACCTCTCTATATGAATCTATGAACTAGAAAAAGTAATATTTACCTCATAAAGCTACTGTGATCAAACAAATAATGCAAATAAAGCTGTTATCCCAGTGTATGGATACGGTAAAAGCTCAATAAGGTTGATGTTATTTTTGTATTGGTATTTTTACTACTGGTCCTATTAAAGATCCTATCAACTCACACTGTCTTCTCGCCTTCGCTCTACTAACACTTGGCCATTCTGTTACTCATTCCACTTCTGCCAACTTCTAATACTTTCTACTTCTCAGATGTATTTTCGTTTCCACTAAAGGAATAGGCAGAGATGAAAAGAAATGACCAACATTTTCCACTTGCAATTTTTTCCTACATTTTTTCCTTCCTCTTCTCACACTATTCTTCTTGCTTACTGGCTTAGGATTTCTGGCAGATGCACATTAGTCTTGAAATATACTTTTCATCAATGCCACATCAGTGAACTCTGCTCTTGCAATAACAAATCAGCATTTTTCACAATGCATTTGGGATGTTGGTAAAATAAGTGATAATTTGCAGACATAAGTTAGGGAATTTCATTAGCACTACAGGATAGGTAGAGTTAAACATACATACAATAAGCTTCTGCTAAGGGTCAAACATTGTCATATACTTTCTCATGTAATCTTAATTTTCACCTCAAACAAGCAATTTGAAGAGCTATATACCCCAAAGGAGAGGCAGTAAAACAATTAAATATATTTATGTCTTCTGAAATAAAAATCTGCAAAACCAATTCTTGGCATCTTTGACATCAAAAACAACAACAAAAATAAGAATTTAAAATAGTTGTTAGGTCTACTTTCGGAAATAGTTATCCTAAAAGAGTTATCCTTAGAGAAGAGAAGCTATTCCGTTATTAGTAACATATGGCTTTGTTGCCCATATTTTGTATTTCCTGGAATGCTCTACAAAGAAAAAACTTTCCTTTACTCTAAAGCTCTAATGGTTACTATAAGATGCAAAATGGGGTATCTTGGGAACTCCTTAAGAATATGAAATAGAACATTTAGTAATATCCTGACAACAAAGCAATAGTCATTACAGAGTATCTATATTTGGAGTGTCAAAACATATCGTCTCTTCTCTATCTGGGCTCATATAAAAAAATAAAATATATCCAGTATCAAGAATTAACTCAAAATTAGCCAGTTTCTGAGGTTCTCAAAAGTATTTTTCAATCAGTATCATATGAGTTATTTATTTTATTTGACATCCATAATATAAATGGCATTATAGGGAAAAGGGTCTAGTATAGACTCAGTATTCCTCTTAACACATCAAGTACCATAAATTTAGTCCTTCAGCTTAAAGTCTACTTAAATCACACCAAAGCCATGACTTAAATAAAAGAGTTCTATTAAAATGTTAAGCAGAAATTAGCAACTTCCAAATAACTTGTCTTTCCAGAGCTTCCTTTCTACTAAGTATCAGTTATTTGCAAGTTATTTCTCCGTATCCAAAGTAGCTTCACATTTGTACCAGATACTACAGTTTTTTAACAGGCAAATGAATTAACATTGACCCCAAAAGATAAGTTATCTATTAATGTCATTCATATTTCTTAGCCTAGATGCCTTATATCTTTACAATAAATAAGTATGATTAAAAATTACAACTGAAATACTTTAATGTCACATTTATAAACTTGATCAAGTTAGTGGTTTCACTTACTAAAAATAAAAAGCCTTAATTCCTCTGAGTTTTACACTGAATTATGTACAATTTTCTGAAAATAGTCGACCTTCAACCACCAGTCCTTCCCCCAACAGAAAAGAAAAGAATAACAAAGGAAATAAACCTGAACTTAGAATCTAAGTCGCATGTGAAGGTTACAGAAAAGAAAGCAGAGATAATTAAGTTTGTCTACCAGATCTCTGAAATCAGAGAAACCTTTTGAGCCAAGACTAAGACACATTTTCAATATAAACAGTACATTTTGTACTGCACAACACTGAAACATGAGTTGTCAACAAACCTGAAATAGATTGTGAAACTCTATATCAAATCATGTGACAGAAACCACTTATTTCAAGACAAAAATACAAGTGGGGGGGGAGGACTTACATAATACTTAAAAAACATTAAAATAACTTACCACATTAGCTTCTTTCAATCAGCAGTCTCCCAAACCCACAGTTCAGTGTTTTACAATCATAAAATAACAAAAATCTCACAGTTCTGGTTTTGCTTTTTCTTCAGTTGGAAAAAAAAATTGCTGGATTTAGAATTTTATAGATTTTCTGTAACCTCTTAACTTTCAATATGTGGCACTACAGTCCTGCTGCAATTCTCCAAGTCAGATTTGTAAAAGCAGTCTTCTCTGAACTCCACTATGACAACAGGTTGGCCACAACACTCCTGTTTCCTAAGCAAATCACTGTCTTCTCTCCTCTGCTCAATACGCTGCCCTGCCTCCTCTTTTTACTACCCTATACCTTGTTTGCTTTCTTTTTCTACAATATCCTCTCCCAATCTCTACTAATTTTTTTCCCTGAACCATTTATACCAATATATAGGGAATAAATATATAGGGAATAATATAACCTTAAAAAATAACATAACCTAATAAAATAAAATACCCTCCTCAATAAAATAACCTTAAAGATCAGATTGGCATAGGACTGGGTTAAATTAGTTAAATGAGACTAGACTGTAAACAAAGTCACTAAATCAAAAATTTAACTCCATGCTTCACCATCTACTAGATACTTCACCATGTACTATATTTTTCCTATGTGAACCTTAGAAAAAAAATTAAAGTCTATGAATTTCATACTAGGTCCTCATTTAGAAAATAAGGATGATAGTATTGTTGATAAATATAAAAATACAATAACCACTAACAATATATATTACTATGTCATTTCCATGCATTATTGCTTTTAATTCTAACATGTGCATACCCTATATGACAGAAATATGATTATCTCCATTTATAAAATAAGGAAACAGAAATACTAAAAAATTAAATAATGGGATTTATTAATGGTCAAACTGTAGTACATGTTGGGACTAAATTTCAAAGGCAAGAAGCCTAACTCCACAGTGAGCTCTTATGTACTAACAGTCTTACATTCCCTTTCATTGAATTGTTAGAAAAAATCAAATAAAATATTATGTGGGCCAGGCACAGTGGCTCACGCCTGTAATTCTAACACTTTGGGAGGCCGAGGGAGGTGGACCACCTGAGGTCAGGAGTTCAAGACCAGCCTGGCCAACAATAGTGAAACTCTGTCTCTACCTAAAATACAAAAATTAGCCAGACATGGCGGCACATGCCTGTAGTCCTAGCTACTCAGGAGGCTGAGGCAGGAGAATTGCTTGAATCCAGGAAGTGCAGGTTGTAGTGAGCCGATATTATGCCACTGCACTCCAGCTTGGGGAAGAGTGAGACTTCATCTCAAAAAAACAAACAAACAAAAAATTATGTGAAAATATTTTAAAATCTGAGTTCTGCTTAATTACTTCTGATTAATCTGATTAATTTTTATAAGATTAACAGTAGTAAAAGTTTTTCAAAAATAATGTCTTGGAGGAATAAAAATATAGGAGTAACTTCAAAAATAAAAACAACTACAAACTGGAATAGAACAGTGTTTAAGTATTCTAAGGTCCATTATTGTCTTTGGCAATGAGAATAGGCATTAACTTTGGACTTTGACAATCTGCATGGTTTAATCAGTGCTAATCATTAATAAAACAAAGTGTGCCTAATTCTTACTGTGGTATAGGGTAAAACAAAACAGACTAATAAAAATAAAAGGCAAGAATACAAAAAAATGAGTGAAGAAATAAAGTGAATATAGCAAATATGACAATAATTATATTCAATGTAAATTGATTACAGGTTTTTGCTAAATGCATTTTGAGACATATTTAAAAACAGAGAAAAAAGGTAAAGGTAAAGCTAGAACCAAATAAACGATACAAATTCTAACCAAAGGAAAGACATTGTAGCTTTATTAGTATTGGATAAAGATCTAAGGCAAAATTAATGCCAAAAATAAAATGGTTGTACATTTATAGCTGAAAATGTTTGACTTTCTGACTAGAAATTTAACAAATATATGTGTTTACTCGCCTTATGTTTAAAATTGCTAAAGCGAAAAATTGACAGTATAGTAAGAATAGGGAAATCCACAATTATGAGAGTTTTAATGTAACAATCTTAATAAGAACAAGCAGATTTGAACAAATTTTTATTAACCTGACCAAATGCACATATGGAGAACATATTCTTTTGTTAGTTGTCTACATACAGTCAGAAGTTGAGGCTTTTAAAGAACTGAAACAGAATATGCTAATTGGACTAAGATCATTTCGTATGCTCTTGTTGATAGGAACATTTATTTCCAAAGACTTTGTTACATGAAGTGCTATCATGAAGATCTGTGTACATGTTTACACATGGGTGAATAATTCTGTAGGCTAGATAAGCATATGTGAAACTTGAAGCACATTTTTATATTTTCATATTATGCAAGTTGCCCTTACAAAGGTACCAATTTTTACTCTCTAGTAGCAATATATTATAGTACCTTCTGCCACACTCCCACTAAAAATTATCAAAGCTCTAATCTTTTGCCTAATATATTAAAAATGATTGAATTTGCATTTTTCCAAATTCCTTGCAAAGCTGAACATCATTTCACATTTTTTTTTTGGCATTTTGAGTTTCCTCTTGAGATTTGCTTCTTCCTTTTCCCATCTAGTTTTGCTTTATATTTTTTTTCCTTATTGAATGTTTGGAGTTCTTACGTTGTCATGTATTGCAAATAGATCGTACTAATATATCACTGTTTTTTGAAGTCTTTCCAATGCAAATTTAAGTAATCATGGATGTTGGTAAGAATTAGGGTTGTGCCAAAGGTATGCGTACATTATTATTATTTTTTCCAACTACAGCATGCATTGCTTAATGACAGGAATATGGTCTGAAGAGTAAGTCCTTAGGTAATTAAGCCACTGTGCAAATGTCGTAGAATGTACTTCCATAAACCGAGAAGCTGTAGTCTATCTCTCCTAGGCTACAAACCTGTACAGCATGTTATTGTACTGAATACTACAGGCAACTATAATACATTGTATTTGTGTATCTAAATATATTTAAGCAGAGTAACATACAATAAAAATATGGCACAATAAACTTATTGGACAACCATCATACATGCAGTGCATGACTATATTCACCACATAAAACGTTTTGTTAATTTTTAAAGTCATTATTTGTTTAACTACCGTGGTTCCTTGTCCTTTCCTATCTATGAGAAATTGGTTCCAGGACCCACCATGGATATTAAAAGCAACAACTGCTCAAGTCCTTTATATAAAATGTAGTATTTACATATAACTTTTACATCATCTCAGATTACTTATAATACCTAATGCATCGTAAATGCTATGTAAAAAGTTGTTATACTATGTTGTTTAGAAAATGATGACTAGGAAAAAAGGTCACTACATGTTCAGTATAGTACAACCATCCTTTTCCTTGTCTCATCCTTAGCTCTTGTTTAATAAGATTAGATTTAGGCAAGTGGTCAGGAGGATGGGAAGAGAGAGAGAGAGGAACAATGTATTAATGATACTTTTTTTTGCTTTGTTTTTTGTTTCAGTTGGGGTGTTCCTATGTCACCCAGGCTGGAGTTCAGAGATGCAATCATGATTCACTGCATCTTCAAACTCCTGGGCTTAAGTGATCCTCCCTCTTCACCCTCCTGTTGTTGGGATTACAAGCATGAGCCATTTATGCGCAGCATTGGTAGTTTTTTTACAAAGTTAAATGTCATTTTTTTAATATACTGAAATATCTTTTAATATTTTTTTTTGAAATATTACTGATTACTTAGAACCCAAAGTATGGAAACCACTCAACAAAAATTTATTCCAATTGTCTCTTTCACTGTTAACATTCTCTGATCCTATGATTTATTCTTCTCTTGACTTTCTACATCCTAAGAGAAATATGAAAACCAAAGAGCTTAAGGAGATTTTGTGGCTCTATCAATCAGGACAGAATAGGTTATTCTGCAATAATTTAAAAAATAAAATAAAAATTTTCAGTGGCTTACAATAACCAAGTTTCTCATGTTCAACTAGGATCAACAAGGACACTCTTATTAGTCCCTTTGTAATGTCACAAAAACTTCATTTTGACACATGTTTTAGCAATCTGGAAGTCTCCAAAATAAAACATTATTTCTGCTCATATTTCACAGCCAGAGCAAATCACACAGACATTCCTATATTCAACAGAATGGGAGTATTTCATTTGCAGTGAGGATCACTAGTATTTGTGAACAATAGTATACTGTGTATATGAGATCAGAAATAACTGTAACAGGAAAAAGTATTTTCATTGAACATTTGAAAAACAAGAAATACGAGTTTAAATGTATTTTTTAAAGAAAAATACAATATATACAGAGTTTCCCACACTCAACCTCAATCTCCTTCACCTCCATCCTTTCCTCCCTTGGCAAGACATCTGATTTCTTCCCTAGTTTGTAAGATCATTTCTACGGATGTTTTTGACTTACTCAATCTAATGTTCCCATAAACAACATATTATGGTATTTTGTGTAGCTACCTTTTTCTAAGCTTTGAAAAGTTTCATAAAATTGCTCACATCTTCTTCTTGAACTTTTGGATATTCAAAGATCCTGGTATATAAATGTCGTATTAAGTGCTCTTTTGTAATTAAAAAAAAATTCTTATATAAAATACCTCTTTTCTCATTTCTTTTTTTTAATCTTACTCTGTCTCCCAAGCTGGAGTACAGTGGCACAATCTTGGCTCACTGCAATCTCCTCATCTCAGGTTCAAGTGATTCTCCTACCTCAGCCTTCTGAGTAGCTGGGACCACAGACACATGCCACCATGCCCAGCAATTTTTAGTAGACAGGGTCTCACCATGTTCGCCAGGCTGGTCTCAAACTCCTGACCTCACATTGATCCACCTGCCTCAGCCTCCCAAAGTTCTGGGATTACGGGCCTGAGCCACTGCACCTGGCCCCCTTTCTTTTTTCATTAGTAACTGATACTTTTTAAATGGATACAACGGCCTCTAGTCTTTATCTATTAGTCATAGATGTTCTAGTCTTATTTGATTTCTTTGCTTATGTTGGGTACAGGGTATCTCTTTTCAATGTTTTGCAGGTGTGTATCTGTGTGTGTTTTAGGATTTCCTATTAGCTTTTATGTGCACACTCTATATATACCATTTGTTTTCAGAAAATATAGGGTGGGATATTTAGCAGCATAAGAACTTTCTATTCTTCTTGAAAACCATCACTTCTACCTCTTAGGTGTCTGACACAAGGGTTAACTCACATATCTACTGAATAATCCTATTGAGGTCACTATTTTTTGGTATGCATTACTAAAGATAATGAAATCTAATAAAGTATCTCACAGTTGACACATTAAAGAACTTTCCATTACTCACAAAAGGAAGTGCTGTCTTCTCAAAGAATAGTAAAGATACCATAATTACTACAAGCACTCAGCATATTTCTCGTTGAGATTTCAAAATTCATTTAAGTAATCCTTTCAATCTCCTAGGTTATCAATTTCTTGAATTTATCTCCTTTCATCACCTTGCCTCTATGCTACTCCCATCTTGACATCCTAAAACTTGTAATCTTAGTACTATACTCTAATATTTTCAGTCACCCCACTCTTATTTAAATCTCCAAAATTTCTAGTTCCTACCTCAAAAACTCCAATGCATTTTCAACCACAATGCAATCTACAATTAATCATACCATTTTCCACTGTCTAAGCCTTATTTTCTCACTTCACTCCTTAACCCAGATTACTTTCCATATCCCTCCTTTTATAATCATTCTCTTAAATGTATCAACATCTCATCACTGTTTTATTCACCTAGAGAAATCTCAACTTTAGTTAAACTGAATTCTGTACTTACTCAGTGATAGCACCTATGCTGAACTTAACTGGAGGAAACACAAAACCATGTTGACTGGTAACACTTTAAATAAACCACAGACTGCTTAAGAGTATGTTTACTCTTCTACATTCCTAGGTGTCCATTTGACATCTCCTTTTCCTTCCTTAATCCTTCAGGACATCCTCCCTCTTTATGACCTTGCTTCTTATTTCACTGAGAAAATATAACAAAAACTTGACATGCTCCTTCTATCTACTGAACTACAAACATATAGAACTCCATAATCTGCCCTTCATCCTACTGTTTCTAATGAGCTGTTTATGTGCCTATCTTTAAAACTAACCCTTCTATTTGTATATCAGGTCTATGTCTTCAGCAATATCCCTCTTTCCTGCATCATGCTTTTTTCCTCTCTATTGAATCAGTCCCATTAGCATACAAACCTGCTATTATCTTCTATCTTAAACAACTTTTTGATACCACATTACCATCCATTAACAAGCCACTTCTCCCATCCCCTTGAAAGCAAGACTCCTTAAGGGCTGTCTTCAATACTCACTATATTAAATTCTTCTCTAACATTCTCTTGAATACCTACCTCTTCTTACTGCTGACACCCACCAAATAAGTCTGTCAACATCAAGGTGACAAACGTTGCTCTGCTTAATCCTAAGAACTCATCTTTCCTAACTCATCAACAAAGCTAATATATTTGATCACTCCTTCCTATTTGAGATACTTGCTTCATTTACCTTCTAACTATTCCTCCTTCATCTCCTTTAATGGTTCATTACCTATTTGATATCTAAACATTGGCATGCTCCAGGGTTCACGTCTCCACACTTCTAATTCCTATCTTTAATGTACTTGCTCTCTGTGATTCACGATGCTCTAAGTAAAAGGTAAGAAGCTATTATTCACAACAGCATTTTTGCAGAAGGACTGAGCTTTCTTGGGCAGTGCCTCTAAGGTAAAGGTGTAATCACAGATTCAGGAAAGTATCTATAAGAATAAATCAAATTTTAAAAAATGAGTTTTTTAAAAAATGTATATATAGCTGAAACAAATTTCATTAAAGAAACAGAATAATTTTACATGGGAAATATTTCACCTTTAAGTGATGTCCTGACAGATGAAAGGTTTAGGGGTACAAAAATGGAAGAGAGTATTAGGGCGAGGATACAAATTCTCTACATTGTGATAAATCCCCCACTTCCAAAAAACCAAAATCCCAATAAAACTAAAAGCCAGACAAATATACAAGAACTACAAAAAACAAGATTACAATAAAAAAAAGTACACTGGTATCCAGGTAAGAATTTTTAAAAGGCAGTATTTGTAATCATAAAAAAAAAAAACAATTTATATTATAAAATTGCCTTAATAAGAAATTTATGTAATCATCTGGTTATGTTTTCCTAGATGTATTAAACCAGATAAAGAAAAAATAGAAACACTATTTCATTGGAAAGAAAATAATTTATTGTATTTGACAAAAGTCATTAAAACACATGTAATATAGTTCCAATACACTGATTTAAAGCCATATTGATTTAACTTTTAAATACACTTTCAAAGCTGTTACGCACAGTTCCATAGTCCAGGTGGTGAATTTCTTCCTCTCAAAGTTGGAAACACTTGAAAGACACAGGATTCAACAGAAACCTAAAACATTATAAAAGCCTATTAAAAATAATAACTATAACACAGTTCATTAGTTTAAAAATAACTAAAAGCTGAACCATTTATATTTAGAAAATTAGTGAATCATGTCAGTATAATAAAATTTATCTAAATAGCTTATTAAAAAACTGTGATTTATAACATTTACAAAATCATTTTAACTGTGCCTATAAAAAATAATTACAATTTCCCGATCTATAGGTTTTGTACTTTTAAGGTGATAACAAGCAAATTTTGAATTGTTTTCACAGTACTAATAATAGCAGAACTTTCAACAAAGGAACATAAAGGCTCCAACCCTTCATTTTCCTAGTTATTAATATGAGGTTGGGTGGCTAGGTTGATACTAGGTACCTAACCATTTTATTCCAAAAAAGCAGTATCCAAACTCATCAGTCCTTAGAATTACTAAGGAAACGTTTTCAAATCTGATTCTTGTACTCCATTCCCAGAGATTCAGATATATTAGTTCTAGGATAAAGTATAGGAATCTTTATGCATAAAAACTCTTCCTTGGTGGTTCTCAACCATGGTTGCACACTAAAATCAGTCTGAGAGGTTTATGCCAATGTCTGCTACACTCCCAACACCTTAAATCAAAATTCTGACTGAGGAAAACATGGATCAATGTATTTCTTAAGGATTTTTTTAGGAGACAAGAGTCTCACTGTGTTACCCTGGCTAGAATGCAGTGGTGAGATCACAGCTCACTGCAACTTCAACCTCTGGGGCTCAAGTGATCCTCCCGTCTTAGCCTCCCAAGTAGCTGAGAGCTGAGGTGCATGCCACCACACTCGGCTAATTTTTTGTATTTTTTTGTAGGGACAAGGCCTCCTTACATTGCCCATTGTCTCAAACTCCTGGGCTCAAGTGATTCTCCCATCTCGGACTCCTACAGGGGTGGGATTAAAGGTGTGAACCACTGAGCCCTTTTTAAATTAGTATTTCTTTCAAGTTCCAAATCACTTTAACGTGCAGCCAAGACTGTGAACCACTGTTCTTGGTGATTCTGGTCAACGACCAGTCTGGAAACTCCTTTCCTATATACCTGCCAAGACTGTTTTTCACTTAATGTGCTACCATGAGTCAGCATTATGTGTTCCCCCTCTGTTATGCTTTTCTTCTTTTGTTTTAAAAAAGAAAGGGGAAAGAAGAAAGATATTTTTATTGCTATCTATGTCAAAAGAGACTCGCTAAGATTTCAGATAAGAGGTCTGATACTCTTTAGAATTTATATAGTAATCCAGACATCTTAATTTTCAATATTAAGTACTTTTTAAAAGAAAAACAATTCCTTTGCCCAATTAAATTTCCATAACATATAAATACCTAAACCAGATATACTGTAAAACAGAAAGCATGTTATTGAATTAGGTTTAGAAAATAAACAAATAGAAGAAACAAGACCATATTTTGGGTTAAAGCAAATGAACACATTCTTTAAGTAAGTTGACCTGATTCACTAACTTTCCCTCAAAAAATTATAACCTAAAAGGACAGCAAGGAAATTCAACAACAAATCTATAAACACATAAAAGATTTGTTCAATCTATACAAATAATTTTAGAAATACTTCATTTGAATAAAGTGTAAAAAAAAATACTGCTTAACCTGGATCAGCAGGTGGGGGAAGGATAAACATTTCTAGGAAAAAAACAAAAAACACTGCCCCAAAAAGGATACGACAAGAAAGGATACACTTTGCATGACAGTATTACAGCAGTATTTACGCAGGAATGCTTCTAAAGAAGAACAGCAGAATGCAGTTTAATTTTTTTCTTATTTTTCAGCATCAGATTTACAAATAAAGATTTTCAAAAAAATACTGAAATTAATTTTACCTTTAAAGTGTGTATAAGACCTGTGACTACCCAGTATAAATGTACAACAAAATTCAAATAGTCAAGCCACTCAGAGGGACTAAACATTAAGCAAAATTTTCTCTTACTCATATTTGTCAGTTACACACCAATAATTGTGACCAATTGACTTCATGTTCTTTTAGTTTACAGAGAAAGAAAAATTTAAATAAAAAAATCAAAGGAATATATTTCCACTTATTTCTTAAACAATATATCAAACATTAACTTTTAAAATGCTAATTCTACCATATTTAATCATGAAATTAAGTATGCATTAAAATTATTTTAAAGACAAAAGATTTAACTCCACAAACCTATATTGTTGTGAAGTTTGTTAATAATTTTATATATGTATTGTAGAGTATTTTTTTAATGACAGTTTGACTGTTTTCTTTTAATTTTTATTTATTTTAACATTTACTTTAGGTTAATTTTAAGAGCTAAAAAATGCAGCTTTAAGTGTTTATCCCAGGGGTTTTCAAGTTGTGGTCTCAGGATCAGATACCTCACAATTACCTGTAAACTCATTAATTTAGCAAATTTTCAGGTGCCAACAAGGGGGACCAACCTGTCCTGGCTTGCCAGACACTTTCTCCATTTCAGCCCTAAATGTTCGGCATCCTGGAAATTCCTCTTTAAAAGGAAATCTGGCATAGCTAGTGCCCTAGGCCCCCACATCAGACCTACCAAATCGAACACTCTTTCAGGGAAGGGAGGAACCTACAAATCCACATTTTATCAAGCTCTCCAAGTAATTATGATATATATTTGAGTTTAAGTACCACTGCTTTACTATAGGCAGAAAAAGTTTAAAAAAGAGTAACAGGTACACTCCCCTTATAAGAGTTAGTCTCCAAACTTAATTTTTACATACAAATGGGCTTTATTCTATAGTTATAGTTTTGAACTTTAATGGGAATTAACACCACAGACAGGTATTTCCTTAAAAAAAAATAAGAGAAACCTGAATTACTACTCTATCAAACTTTTATTTTTCTTTAATTTTAACTCAAGAAATAGTCTTGTCTTTCTATTATGTTTTATTCACACTTACCTTTATTAATTTTTAACACTTTCTTTTTCCTTCCTTAGGATCTTGCTTTGGTCTAGCAGATCGAGCAAACTGCTAATATTTTAAAATTAAGGTTTCCTTCAGGAATATGCAAGTAATCTTTTCTAAATAATTCTCAAAAACTTTCTAATGTTTGCTGGGAATATGGTTTTTAATTTACCCAGAGTGCCTCCTGCCTCTCTCTATGACTTGAAAGGAAATTAAAAATTAACTTTTCCTTTATAGTCATTATTTTTTTATACATGGACTTTTGCTTCTTTACCTATCCTGCTGATTTCTAGTTTCCAAACTACAACGACTACTAAAAGCAAAATGGTTAATTAATGATATACTCTGGTTATTAAAATTCTCATGTAGAAATATACATTACAATAACATGATAAAATGAAATAGTTTCTTTTATGACTCCAAATGTACTTCTGGATAGTGTAGTCTCTTAGAATGACTATGTAATTTTGAGCCGCACAAGTGAAACATCTAAACTTGGCTGATATCGAACAACCTCATGCTGCTGAAGCTCCTTTATTAAAAATCTAAATAACACTGTCATCTAACTCAGCTAAGGTAGATGTAACTGTAACTAAATGAATATCTACAGCTAGAATGCCAATTGTGGACATTTCTAAAGGGTAACATGAAAATTAATTTCAGTTATACTCTTCTAGAAAATATATAGTTTTGAAATAGATGGACTTAAAGGATACAACCACCATGGGTTTTCCAAAAAGCACATATCCATTAGCTTCCTTTAAGGCTTTTGCTGCTGCTTTCTCATTAGGAAGTCCAATGAAAGCTTGTCCTTTCATACGACCTTCTTTCATCAAACGTATATCAAACCTAGAAGGAAGAAAGAATTTTGATTCAAAGAAGGTCAGTTTCAATGATGTGAATGAAAATGTGTTGACCAATTTAAAAATTTGCTATTTCAAATAAAAATGACTATCCCATTTGATAGGCACATAAATCACTCAGTTTTCTAAAAATATATTTCGTGTTCTGCACTAAAATTGATTCTACAAATAGGTAGTTTTTGTTTAAGGCATATTTTTAACTATTTTAACTATCATGAAAGTATGTGATTTTAAAATTATACTACCAGCAACTAGAAAAGAAACTTCTTCAATTATTATTTATCTCAATTTTTTAAAAGTTACTTACAGTCTAGTACTATCTGCTCAAATGATTTAAAAAACGACTATACAACTGACAACAGAAAAATACAAAGGGCTGATGGCCAGTTATAAGCAATTATAGAATTCATTATATTATTTTTATTTTATTTTTTGAGACAGAGTCTCACCCTGTCACCCAGGCTGGAGTGCAGTGGCCTGATCTCAGCTCACTGAAACCTCCACCTCCTGGGTTCAAGCAATTCTCCTGCCTGAGTACCACAAGTAGCTGGCATTAAAGGCGTCCACCACCAAGCACAATTAATTTTTGTATTTTTAGTAGAGATGAGGTTTCACAGGCCAGGCTGGTCTTGAACTAGTGACTTGAAGTGATCCCACCCACTTCAGCCTCCCAAAGTGCTGAGATTACAGGCACAATCCCAGCGTAGAGTTCATTATATTAACATAAGCAATTATAGAACATCGAGTAGAAAGAAATCTCAATGATTATCTAGTCAAAACCATCACCTTATAGGTGATGTCTAGAGACAGTGAGTGACTCTTCAAAGCAGATAGCTAAAATCTAACGTCAGAAACACAAACCAAATTTTTAAATTCCTAATACAGTGATCTATTCCATGGTGTATTCATTTTTCAAAATTTTGAGAGAAAATCATAGTCAAGAGCAACTTTGAAAAATCTGATTGTAATTTACAACTGAAATATTACCTAATATTTAGTCTATGAGACTACCAAAACAATAATATAACATTAAAAACTATCAAAAAATACAGTGGAATATTTTTTCTTTTTCTTACAATCATGACTCAAAGATGGCAACAAAGAAAAAGACCTAGCATTTTGCATGGCCAGCAAAAGAAAAAATATTTTGGCATCCTGAAAAGAAGAGGTATTTGCCCCTAATGGATATAAATGGAGAATTTTAAAACACTGTTCCATTTGTGTATTTGATCTAAAAAAATACATAGGCCAGATAAGATTTTTAAAATACTTGTGTCACTTGAAGATTAAAATGAAATTTAGAGTCGTTTCTTTAGCTGTACTCAAAAGGCTATCTTTTCTACTTCTTCCTACTTTAAATTTGTATGACAGTATGGCAGGGAGTCTCTCATACTTTGGAATTACCAAATATGGTAGTGTAAAGAATGAAATTCTAACTCCAAATATTAGCTGATATAATTTGGCTCTGTGTCCCCACCCAAATCTCATTTGAATTGTAACTCCTACAATTCCCATGTGTCATGGGAGGAACCCTGTGGGAGGTGACTGAATGACTGAATTACAGAGGCAGGTCTTTCCTTTGCTGTTCTTTTGATAGTGAATGAGTCTCACAAGGTCTGATGGTTTTAAAATAATGTAAGTTTGCCTGCACAAGCCTTCTCTTTTTGCCTGCCACAATCCACGTAAGATGTGGCTTACTCTTTCTTGCCTTCTGCCATGATTGTGAGGCTTCCCTGGATATGTGGAATTGTGAGTTTTCCATTAAACCTCTTTCCTTTCTAAATTTCTCAGTCTCAGGTATGTGTTTATCAGCAGTGTGAAAACAGAATAATAAAGTAAACTGGTACCAGTAGAGTGAGACATTGCTGAAAAGATACCCAAAAATGTGAAAGCAACTTTGGAACTGGGTAAAAGGCAGATGTTGGGACAGTTTGGAGGGCTCAGAAGAAGACAAGAAAATGTGGGAAAGTTTGGAACTTCCTAGAGACTTGTTGAATGGCTTTCACAAAATGCTGATAATGATACCGGCAATGATATGGACAGGCTGAGGTGGTCTCAGATGGAGATGTGGAACTTGTTGGGAACTGCAGCAAAAGGTGACTCTTGTTACATTTTAGCAAAGAGACTGGTGGCATTTTGCCCCTGCCCTAGAGATATGTGGAACTTTGAACTTCAGAGAAATGATTTAGGGTATCTGGTGGAAGAAATTTCTAATCAGCAAAGAATTCAAGAGGTGACTTGGGTGCCCTTAAGTACATTCAGTTTTAAAAAGGAAACAGAGCATAAAAGTTAGGAAAATTTGCAGCTTGACAATGCTAGAAAAGAAAATCCCATTTTCTGAGGAGAAATTCAAGCCAGTTGCAGAAATTTGCATAAGTAACAATGAGCCCAATGTTAATTGCCAAGACAATGAGACAAATGTCTGCAGGGCATGTCAGAGGTCTTCATGGCAGCTCCACCTATCACAGCCCTGAGGCCTAAGAGGAAAAAGTAATTTTCTGTGCTGGGCCCAGGGTCTCCATGCTGTGTGTAGCCTAGGGACTTGGTGTTCTGCCTCCCAGCCTCTCCAGCCGTGGCTGAAAATGGCCAACACAGAGCTTGGGTGGTGGCTTCAGAGGGTGCAAGACTCAAGCCTTGGCAGCTCCCACATGGTGTTAAGCCTGCCAGTGCACAGATGCCAAGAGGTGGGGTTTGGGAACCTCCACTTGGATTTCAGAGGATATAGAGAAATGCCTGGATGTCCAGGCAGTTTGCTGCAGGGTTGGGGCTCTCATAAGCTAGAGCAGTGCAGAAGGGAAATGTGCGTTTGAGGCCTCCACAGAGTCCCTAATGGGGCACTGCCTAGTGCAACTGTGAGAAGAGGGCTACCATCCTCCAGACTCCAGAATGGCAGATCCACTGACAACTTGCACCATGCCCCGGAAAAGTTGCAGATACTCAATGCCAGTCCATGAAGCAACTGGGAGGGAGGCTATACCCTGCAAAGCCACAGAAGCAGAGCTGCCCAAGGCCACGAGAACCCACTTCTTGCATCAGTATGACCTGAACATGAGATATGGAATCAAAGGAGATCATTTTGGAGCTTTAAGATTTGACCTCCCCACTGGATTCTGGACTTGCATGAGGCCTGTAGCCCCTTTGTTTTGGCCAATTTCTCTCGTTTGGAAAGGCTGTATTTATGCAATGCTTGTACCCCACTATATCAAGGAAGTAACCAACTTGCTTTTGTTTTTTAGACTCATAGGCAAAAGGGACTTGCCTTGTCTCAAATGAGACTTTGGATTGTGGGCTTTTGAGTTAATGCTGAAATGAGCTGAGACTTTGGATGACTGTTGGG
Organism: Cacajao melanocephalus; assembly: GCA_963573385.1. Lineage (NCBI taxonomy): Eukaryota > Metazoa > Chordata > Mammalia > Primates > Pitheciidae > Cacajao > Cacajao melanocephalus. The sequence continues at coordinate 33,472 of CAUYLG010062644.1, read as the reverse complement.
AAGGCATAATGGTTTTGAAATGTGACATGAGATTTGGGAGGGGTGAGGGGTGGAACGATACGGTTTGGCTCTGTGTCCCCACCCAAATTTTATCTTGAATTTAACTCCCATAATTCTCACGTGTCCTGGGAGGAACCCTGTGGGAGACAGAATTATAGGGGTGGGTCTTTCTTGCCCTGTTCTCCTGGCAGTAAATGAGTCTTATGATCTGATGGTTTAAAAAAAAAATGGGAGTTTGCCTGCACAAGATCTCTTTTTGCCTTCTGCCATCTATGTAAGATGTGACTTGCTCCTCCTTGCCTTCTGCCATAATTGTGAGGCTTCCCTGGCCATGTGGAACTGTGAGTTTTCCATTAAACCTCTTTCCTTTGTAAACTGCCCATTCTTGGTATGTCTTTATCAGCAGGGTGAAAACAGACTAATCCTTTGTAAACTGCCCATTCTTGGTATGTCTTTATCAGCAGGGTGAAAACAGACTAACACATTAGCTTTTAAAATATTTATAAATCACAACTCTTTTGCTTTCACAAAACTGGAAGCCTTGCTAATGCAGTTCTTTTAAAAGATGACAATTTACTGTTAGAGTAAGAATCTAAAAAGTTTTGCTTCATTGCTATATATTCCTGGAGGATTCATTAAAAGAATGGGTTTCAAAGCATAGTCTTTAGATCAGAAGACTCAGCATCATCCAGCAGCTTTTTAGAAACACAAATTCATTTGAGTCCTATCCATGAAACCTAGAAAATCAGACTCTCTGCAGATGGGCCTAAAAAACTGTTTTGCCAGGCTCTCCAGGTGATACTTATGCAATGTTAAAGTCTGAGAACCATGGATTTAGAGAGATTAGGATCAGAATGTATCACAAGGCCTGTTTCTGTAAAGAGTTTTATTAGAACATAGCCATGAATATTCGTTCAGGTTTTCTTTATGGCTGCCTTCAGAATACAACTACAAAATTGAGTAGTTCCAACAGACACAGTATAGTCTGCAATAAAATAAAAATATTAAAATTCTGCTATCTGCCCATTTACAGAGAAAGTTTGTCAACTCCTATTCTAGACATCTAAAAGATTATTCTAGACCAACTTTTGCAAATAATTTTTTATCTCTAAAAGGAAAATGCTGAGATTAAAACAGTGGTAAATTTGCAACAGATAAAAAGAAAACATAATTTAAGATTGTATTTTACTGTCACTTACATGATCCGCTGTGTTTCTGATGAAAAGTCAACATATCTTCCAAAAATATATTTAAGGTCCTAGAATAAGAAAAAGACAAATAACAAAGCCAGGGAAAAGAACTGTTAATCAATCAATCAATCAATCAATCGAAGAGGTCATAAGGGACTAAAGTTGGCTTTAATCTAATGTGACTGTTGGCCTTTCTAAAGGGGAAATTTGAACATAGATACATAGGGAGTACGCTATATGAAAACAAAGTCAGAAATTGTGGTGATGTTGCCACAAGCCAAGGAAGGTCAAAGACTGCCAGCTTTGGCATAATAGCAGAAGCTATGGAGAGGCACAGAACAGATCATTCCTCACAGCCCTCAGAATGAATCAATTCTGCCATACTTCTGACTTCAGTTTGCCTCCAGAACTGTGAGACAACACACCTCTGTGTTTCAGCCACTTGGCTTGTGGTACTTTGTTATGGCGGCTCTAAGAAATTAATATATACCCCAAACTCTGTCTCAGTATTTCCTGCCAGTGAAGTCAAGCTATGAGAATATTATTTTAATAAAAAATTAACCTGAAAATATTAAACAATAATTTGTCATGCCCTGAAGCACAGTAAAAAACACGTTCTTAGAGGTAGTTTCACCAGATTTTAACACATCAAGTTTAAAACCTTCAAATTATTTTCATTTACATGAAAAAAAATTTATACCTACCTTTTCTTGAACATGTTTAGCTAAATTCTTTACATAAATTCTACAGTTTGGTTCACCAGGTTCATAACTTCTGAAAACTGAAAGTGTTTCCATTTCTTATTAAGAAACAGAAAAAAAAATACATAAAATTAAAATATTTTAGCCAGGTTTTTAAACATAATTATAATATTCAAATACAACTGTTAAATAGACAAAATAAGCTTTATGAAAATGTTAAAACCATAAAATTAGTAACAATATTACAAATGGGTTTAAATATACTCACTGAAAATCTAAACTGATTATATATAAAAAAATTAACTTTTGATTTAAAAATTTCAGACATCTAGAATAACTAAACTAAAATTTGTCCAATAAAATATCTACTATTAATGGTCTGTTAAGATGAGTCATGCTATAAAAAAGACTAAAGTATATATGTTATCAATTGATTTGGGTAATTATTTCGCCTAAAGCGAATTTTCCACACCATCAGCCATCTCCATATTTAAATGCAAGAATGAAGTAAACACAGTATCAGGCATTTCGGACAAACCATGGCCCCAGAACCCCTGTATAGCTCCTCCCATTTAATGTCAGTAATCTGTTCTAGAAAACTAAGATAGATGTTTTGTATAAAAATCCTAGTTGGAAGTCTATTTCCCTTTATTATAGGAAAAATTACACATCAATCTAAAGCCTCTAAATATTTTCTGACAATGTACTAAAACAGTAAAATCTTTGGGAAGTAGAAAACTATCATGTGAGGATATAAAATACTAAATCATAGATTTCTAATCACCATTTGTTTTTGAAATAATTGGTTTGTATGTATCTCAGACACAGTATTTGTTGACAATCTATCAGCTACATTTGGAATATGTAACTCCAGACTTGTAGGACACACTGACTTGACTTAAATGCCACATAAAAGTTTTGGGAATGAAAACAAAAATTTTTTCCAAATATAGACTGGAAACACTGTATGAGAAGGAAAGTCTCCCCATCCCCGACCCCATTAAGTATGAGTATTTAAAAAAAAAAACAGAAGAGTGATGACAAACTAACCGGAAAGATTTAAAGTATGTGCCTTAAATTAAGGTAAATGACATGACAGATTTTTGTTTCTGTAGAGTCAAAGATAAGTAAAATGGAATATGTGCTTAGTTTATTCCGTGACATTACCTTCTCTAGAAATTCTGCCCTTTTCCAATTCCCTTCTAGAAATACATTCTGATGGCATTTCATCAGAGTCTTCTTTAATTTCCTCTGTGATGTTCAAATTAGGTTTGGGGAAGATTTTTCCAAATCCTATATTGGATGCATCAACTTCAGTAGCAGGTATATCTAAGAATTCAAAGTTAACGTTAGCCATTAAGAATCTCTCCTTCAAAAACAGTTTTCGGGTTCCCCCCTCCTATTTTATATTTAATAATACACCTTTTGGCACAAATTCTTTGGTGTTTTTCAATACACTGAAAGACACATACACAAACTTTTTCTATAAAGCTCCAAATAGTAAAAAAAATGGGTTAGGCCAGGAGTGGTGGCTCACGTTTATAATCCCAGCACTTTGGGAGGCCACAGTGGGGCGGTGGGAATCTGACGTCCGGAGTTCAAGACCAGCCTGAGCAACATGGAGAAACCTCGTCTCTACTAAAAATACAGAATTAGCCTGGTGGCCTATGCCTGTAATCCCAGACGTGGTGGCCTATGCCTGTCATCCCAGCTACTTGGGAGGCTGAGGCAGGAGAATCGCTTGAACCTGGGAGGTGGAGGTTGCGGTGAGTAGAGATCATGCCATATTGATAAAATTATATTATGGGCTATTATACAGCCAAAAAAAAGTAAAGTATCTAAGTTTATGTTCTGACATAGTAAGCTACCCCTAACTAGACTGTAAATTTTAAAAGCAAGACATGCCAAACTTGTCCATAGAGCCCACTAGATAACAAACTTTCAAAAAGTCATTACTCAGTGAATCATAAATACCATCAAAACATAACATTCATTTAAAAAAATAAGAGAAACGTGTTTATACATGTACAGGATAAGGTCTAGAAGGATACATACACATACACACACCAAATTGCTAACAGTATTTGCCTTTAGGTAGTAGGACAGAGGAGAGGGAGGTTTGAGGTATTAATGTTTTAACAATTTTACTTTCTGTTTCGGTTACATTTCTATCAACTTGTATTATTTCAGAAATTTCAAAATAAAGACTTAAAGAACAAAAGAACAGCATTATAATATCAAATTCATGGTTAAAACAAGCAAAAAAGAAGTCTATAATTTCAATACCTTGTTTATAAACTTAAGAATAGTGTTCTTGGCAAACAATCTTCCATGACTTTTGGATTAAAAAAAATATATATATATATATGTTTTCATTAAGTCTACAACTCATAAAATAGTCACACTGCTTGTTTTCTAACCAATAATATTAATACAATTACACTAATAAAACCATAGGCCACCACCTGAAACAAGGAAGGAAAAACTCAGTAACAGAAACTCCGTTATATTTCTAGTGTAAATATCAGCAAAAAGCGCTAAATTTCATTCTAGAGGTCATTATTGGAAAGGGTGACAGTGACGATCTAGTCATTTACTACCAATTTCTGTTATATACAAAAGTTGAAAGTGGATACTATTCCATGATTTTGAGGAAGAACTAATTGCATATTTTAAATATAGTTGACAAACACTAAAATACAAAAACATTACATGTAAAACTTAATTGTAACACAAAAAGTATTTCATTTCAGCTTTTGAAAGAAGATTAACCTTACCATGATCTTTTTCCACACAATTTTGTTCCTTCTCTAAATCTTTCTTAAATGCCGCTGGCATGTCAGTAGATATATGGAATTCAATTCTTTTATTACCTACAGGTTGTGGTTGGTCAAATACATCTGAAGGTAACAGCACTGGATGTAAACTGCTATTTAAAAACAATCACAGCATTAGTTTATCATTGCAAATAAAATCCTGAGTAAAGTATTATTTCAAATTTACTTTAAATTTAACGAGTTAACACTGACAAAGGATTCACTGCACTTTTGGTATTGAATAAAGTGAGTGACTCAGATTTAATAGTTAATAAACTTTAATGCTCTCATATAAGTACTACTAAATTATTAATTTACACATAAAAAGATTGAGGTTCAGGGATGTTAATAGTTTGTATAAAGTCATTCTATAAATGACAGAGAAAGGATTTGATGACTGCTGATTCTAAACCCCAGGATATTTACCAATATGCAAAATAGTGCATTCTATGTTTGATATTTTAAACATATCTATGTCAGTTAACACAGTTAACACTAGAATTTGATGACCTTTGTATGAAAACGTAATATAAAATATCTTGATAACTCTTTATGTGGATTATATACTGAAATAATATTTTGAATATAATGAGTTAAATATTAATAGATTATCAATATTAATTTCATCTGTTTCTTTTCACAGTTTTAATGTGACTACTGACAATTTTAATGTGGCTCATATTAATTTCTATTGTTCAGCATCACTATAGAGATTCAAAGAGAAAAAAGAGTAACACATTTCAAATCAAACATGTATATAACAAATATCATTTTACTGGCAAGTTCTGGACTATAAAAAAATGTCCAAAACACAATGGAAAGGTAACTTATATCTGCTAACGTTTTTGCGTAACTATGGCCTGACTCTTATCCCAAATCTGCAAATTCCCTAGGAAGTTTATTTTAAGATAAAGTAGTCCAAAAGGAATTCTTAAGTTTTAAAAATATCAATGGCATTGGCTTCTTCAATAAATTCAAACTCCATAGCCTAACACTTAGGGCAGGTTTCACATCCTTCCAGCTTTCCCTTTCATCATTTATATTCCTAGTCAATGAATTTTCCTGCCTCTGGAAACTTTCCTTTTATCATTCCATTCACATGGGATACAGTTTCCCCACCTAATTTTGCCTCTCCTTCTTAAAAGGCCAGCTCAAATGTCTCCTCTCTCATAACCTTCACAAATTTCTCAACTGGCTGTTACTTCTCTCTTCCCACAACATTTTGGTTCTTAGTTTATATTTCATATGTCATGTATTATAATTGCTAAAAAAATAATCATCTGTTCATATGGCTTATGGTCCTTAAGACTATTAACTCAATGTTTGAAAAGACAGCATTAAATTTTAGAAGCATGCTTCAAATTACACACAATATTTAGCAGAGAACCTTACCATACATTCGATAAATACTTAAAGGCATCCTGGTGGGTCCTGTGTGCCAAGTAAAGATAATGTGAATTTTTATCTAGTGGGTACCTTTCAAGTAAAAAACGTTTGCTATCAGATGATGGAGTTAAGAGAAACTAAATAATTGTATATAATCACACTGGTGTTTATATTAGTGACAGTGATGTCACTAACAAAACTATAAATGCATGAGGAGAAAGTGGTAAAACAAAAGTAAATGAATTTTGTTTTAGATAATATCTTAAGTGACTATAAGATATTCTGAGTCTGCAGATAAGAAGCTGGAAACAAACATATTAAGGCTTAGGGAAGAGATTACATCTAGAGAGAGAGATTTGGCAGCCAGAGCAATACAGCCAGACCTTGTCTCTAAAAAAATTTTTTTAAATTAGCCAGGCATAATGGCACATGCCTGTGGTCCTAGTTACTCAGGAGGTTGGGGCAGGAGGACTGCTTGAGCCCAGGAGGTTGAGGCTACAGTGAGCTGTGTTTAAGCCTGGGTTACAGAAGGAGGCCACACCTTAAAAAGAGAGACAGTGAGAGTGAGAGTGAGAGTGAGAGAGAGAGAGAGAGAGAGAGAGAGAGATTTGGTACTGCAATAAGTGAAATCATGAAAACAAATAAAATTAACAAGAAATACAAATTTACGAACTGAAGACAACCATGGACAGAGGCTTACAAAATTCAAAAAAAATAAAATAAATAAGAAGGTGGGTGGGGGAGAAGAGAGAGAGAAAAAGAAAAAGAGAAATGAGGCAAGTAAAAATGGAGGAGAGGCAGTAAGAAGGGAGATAAAAAAAGAAGACAGTGAAGTAAAATTTAAAGTGGAGTATTCTGAAACCTGAGGTAGTCAATAGTATCAAACACTAGTCAACTGTGACAGAATTATGAATACTTGTAAATTTGGCAAATAGGAAGCCAATCTTAAACCAAAAACACTGACAGGAAACAAATGTCAGATTGAAGAATGATGTGAATTAAGCAAGTAAACAAAGTACATACAGAAACCCTTGTTTCATAATTCAAATAAAATTACCTGTGTGAAGGACACAAAGGTGTATTCAACATATCTTTTATTTTTCTCTTTTTCCTCACATGGCGCTGCTTTATTGCTTTGGGTCTTTTGGGCTGAAGATTTGCTAGTTCCATTAGTTTGTTCATTCTACAATGAGGAGAGGGATGATAAACAAAATTTCCTTATCTAGAAGCGTAGCTATATACCACTGTTTCTATTAAATTTAAATTTGCATTTGGTGTATAATTTAAATTATAAAATGATTTATTTACATCAAGTTTACTTATATAGAATACCATCAATTCAGAGACAATCAATTTGATAAAACCTCAAATTCTAAATTGCTTGCTCAGCTTTCTTTGAAAAAATTAAAAACAGAATTATATGTTATCAATTTTTTAAATGTATGTTTCATCATAGGCAGCTGCCCAAATAAAATGACTGGACTTCATGCCAAACAGATGAAAAAGATACAATAATAATATCTATATAATATTAATGTTCTTAAATCATTTTGATTCATATCCTAATTATTAAACAGATCCTGGACTAAATTATGTCATTTAAAAGCATTTTGTGCATAACTGTTGCAGATCAATCATTATATAAACAAGGTAACTTAAACCACTTGAGAACAGTTTTCAAATACTGTACTATGCTCTGAAGTAGTTTCAGCAAGTGACAACACCTTGTACCTAGTTTTTCTCCATTAAGAGTATAAATATTTAATATTAAGGACAGATCTTATCTAGGAATTTTTGTATCATCTACAGAGCAGGAACTCAGAAACTGCTAGTCCCAGCTCTACTTCTCAGGGTTACATTGGTAAAATGTGAAAGCAAAATAAATATATATATACAACAAAATATGAAGAGAGGAAGGAGAGTATTGTTAAAATAAGCTTTAAACCTTTTCACCATGTGAAAAAAATGAAAACATACGCTATAAATTTTTAAATCGTTTTAAAAAACCATGGTTATCAAAAACTTTATGAAAAAATTTAGTTATTCAAAGTATATATCTATATTTATAAACTGCTGACCCAAAGTATACCAAACCTCTACAACAGTGCCAGATATATATTCAGTAATTAATAATTAGTTGCTGAATAAATGAATAGTACAGGTTGAGCACTCCTTATCCAAAAATGATTGGAACCAGAGTACATCAGGTTTTGGAATATCTCCATATACATTATGAGATCTCTTGGGGATGAGACACAAGTTTAAACATGAAATTCATTTACATTTCATATAAAACTTATACACAAAAGACTGAAGGTAATTTTATATAATATTCTTAATAATGTATACGAAACAAAGTTTGCGAACATGGAAACATCAGAGAGCAAAAGTGTTGGCCGGACACGGTGGCTCACGCCTATAATCCCAGCACTTTGGGAGGCCAAGAAGGGTGGATCGCTTGAGCCCAGGAGTTTGAGACAAGTCTGTGCAACATGGTGAAATCCTATCTCTACAAAAATACAAAAAAATATTAACCAGGTGTGGTGGCACAAAGCTTGTAGTCCCAGCTATTGGGACTGATATGGGAAGATCACTTGAGCTCAGGAGATTGAGGATGTAGTATGCCATGACTGCACCACTGCACTCCAGTTAGGGCAACAGAGTAAGACCCTGTCTTAAAAAGAAAAAAGAAACAAAGAAAACAAGCAAAGGTATCACTAAGCCAGCCAAATGTGGTATCATACTGCTACTTAAAAAATTTCAGACTTTGAAGCATTTTGGATTTCAGATTTAGTTCAGAGATACTCAAATATTTTAATTTAGAGATACTCAAAATTACTGCACGGTCTTTGTTTTGTTTAGGTCTTGTTACATTTCCTGAAGATAACAGAAAAGCATGAAACTAGAGCTTGGTACATGCAAAGGCTATGTTCTCTCTCATGATTCAAGATGAATTACTGGCAGAATTCCACACTAAATCCTTTAATGGAAATCTAAGTAAACAAACAAAAAAAGGTTTGGCCAGTTTATTACAGCATTTCTAATTACTATCATTATTTTTATAAAGAAAGTCAAGTTCACAGAGTTTAATTAACCAAGAGTTAACAGGCTATACTATTCTTTTTTTTAGCAACAAGTTAAAGTAACCATCTATCAGTAACTGCCAGCTTCCCTAAACACTTCTGTTCAAGACAGATACCCTATTTACTCCAATTTTGTAGTTTCAACCCCACATATACATTGATTAGAAAGAGAATACACTGTACATTGTACCACTACTTAGGTGGACAATTACTCGGTGATAGTCAAATTGCTGCTAATTATTTGTTCACATTGCTCAGAGTCTCTGCTTGGGTTCTGCCTCATGCCAACCACTCACACCTCCTATATACCTCTTCTTCTGTGCGTAGTCACCTAAGATTTCGATCATTTTCCCATAATAATCTTGTAAACAGGGGTTGACAAACTACAGTTCAATGACCAAATCCAGCTAGCTATCTGTTTTTATAAATAGAGTCTAGTTGGAACAAGGCCACACCAACTAATTTGGTATTATCCATGGATTCTTTCCTATTGCAAGAATAAAACTGAGTAGTCACAACAGAGACCACATGACTCACAAAGTCAAAAATATTTACTCTTTGGACCTATAAAGAAACTGCTTTGCAATTCTTGTTCTAAGCCAGGTTGTGGATTATATAGGTGAACATTATTAACGTACTATTCTTATCAGAATCATTAAATAAAATATATAGATTGTCAAAAAGTACCAATAAAAATAATTAATCTGCAGTAGTTACTATGAATAGTTTTGTATAAAATTCTAAATAATTACTGTAGAAATTATTCTGAGGTAAATAGAGCCCTGAAGAATAAGCATCTGTCAAAACATGAACATGACTGATGTTTATTATTTGCAATAGTTACGTTCTAAGGTTACCATAAACACTAAATTAGTGAATACTGAACCACTGTCCCTAGGAAAATTCAGGGTTAGGTTCCTGGAAGCCTCTGTTTACAACATCTTGTCATCTGATCAATACATTACCTTGTTTGATACGTGTCTATGTCTAAAAATACCTTACTTAATATACACTGTTGATTTATCAAAATCAAACTCAGTCAATACTACCACAACTCTGGCCTGAAAGAAAGCTGAAAGAAAGCTATGTATTTTCTCTGTCAGGCCCAACACAGCTTTCTTCAGCTCAGGAACACTAAAGAGCACTCCAACACCATGTTCAGGGGCCATTTTAAAAACAAGGGTCACAACAAAAAACTCAAAAATGTGAAAAACGATAGTGCTGAATAGACCATGAAAAGAATACTTGTTTGTAGTAAGAAAACTCAAATAAGAAGGCAGAGGGTCTCTTTATTTGACTTCATCTGGGAACCTGTGAGTTGGCTGACTTAGATTTTTCACCACATGGCACAATGTCCATTCTCACAAAAGACTTTAAAAAGCATGCTGATTACTGATTTTGGGGTCACAAATTTTAGCAAGTAGGCAAATTCGCAAATATAGAATCCACAAATAACAAGGCTCGAACGTACTTTATAATACCATAATCATTAATCTAAAAAATTATGCATAATCCGAAAATTTTCACTTTGGTCTGGGTATCTATTCTCAGGTCTTAGTTTATAGCTACTATATGTGCTTGAGGGGCTGGGGGGCTGAGACAAATTCTAATCACCCAAAATTATGAAGCATTATATACACAAAGTCTAGGGACAGCAAGAGTCTCTTTCTCATATTCTATGTTTCTTGGAAACTAAACAAATATTTCACGTTACAAACCTCTGTCGGTCCTCATCATCACTGCTTTCATATTCTGATTCTGCACTAGATAATTCTTCATCCTCGTCTGGCAAAGGAGGTTCCTCAGGTGGCTGGGGAGATGTGGGTGGAAGAGGTGCATGCAATGGCATATAGTCTTCATACTAATGAAAAGAATAAAACAAAAATACTATGGCAGTCTGAGATATTTATAGAACAAACCCCATTTGAATACTTGATTCTCATTTCTATTACATTTTTTTAACACATTCTACACATGCTGAGGGAACACCTATTGTGACAGATCACTAGCTGATCACAAAATTTGTCTCTTCTTCCTTTACCCTCAGCTTAACTAAATTTTCAAACCTCCTCTGCAGTTCTGTTTCTCCCCCTATAACTGAGTTGTAGCCAATGAAATGAGACCATTAAAAACTTTCACATATAATTCTTCCTTCCTGATCTGTAGACTGTGTAGTAATGTCTTCATCAACCTGGGAAGGCATGTGGTCGAAAGAATTCAGGTGTTTTTCATGGCTCAGTAGTACAAAATATCCCTGTGGTCTACTTTTGGAAAGGATCTAACATAATCAAAAATAAATTTTATTGTATTAAATGGCTAAGAAGTTAAATTTCATTTGTTAACAGCAGCCATTATAACCTTAATTAATACTCCAGTAATGTATCAACCAATGAGTAGGTGTTGGGATTACAAGGAAAAAAGAATCCTCAAGTTAATAGTACATACATTAGAAAAGCAGCAAATCTCAAACCCAATTCTCTTCTATTCATATAAAAACCCTCAAAGTATTAATAATTTTGCATTGCTATTATTTATAAATATACTAAGAGTACTATAGAAAAATAATAACTACACTTACTCAAGAGCAGGTACAGCCTACTATCTAAATTACTGACAGATTTGCATAGTAAAGTCTAGTAAAAATATCAGCACCCTTTTTCTTTTGCAAACAAAGCTCTATTTGTGGCAAAACCTGAATAATGAAATCTTTAGGTAATTTAGCTAAGTGTAATTAACTTATAGGATGGCACAATGTTTTGGGTCAAAAAACTTAACATACTGAATGACATGATAGCCTTTACTGCCAAAAGTATTTCTTTCATATTCTGGCTTTTCCTCACTTTCAATCCTCAGTTCTACTACAATTTTCATATTACTTTATATACATTCTTTATTTTCAATATACATCAGAGGTTGCTATAACACCTGTATAATTCAGCTTCAAAAATCCCATTCAGGAAGAGAAATTTTGACTTGAAAATTCTAAGAGCTTTCTTACCATGGGAGGTCGTGCAGTAATTGGTCCAAAAGGTGTGGGCAAATTCATTTTATTCATAAGATGAAGGACCTTAAAGTTGTAAAACATTTAAATTCACATATAAAATGATTTAACTCACATCTTGTATTTTAGGTACTAAAAATCTTTCCAGTAACAGTATTTATTAATTCAGTGTAAAGGAAGACTTGCCCATCTCTTGCCTTTATAATCTCTGCATAAGGTAAAACAAGGCATGGGCATATCTCAGATCAACCTTCCTAAAATGTTTATCAATTCTACATGTTCAATTATTCCCAATGCTAAGAATGTAATGTTCTTGCAATATAAAACCTACTAAAATGATTTTATATCTTTACCCCAATTACTGTAAAATTATTAAACAGAGAAATACAATAAAGAAGATACATATCATCTATACTTTGTACTTCAAAAGAAAATTACTGCCAATATTTTTAAGCATTTGCTCAGGAGTCTACTATACTTTTTCTTTCAAGAATCTCTATGTTAATATTGTATTCTAAAGTAATAGAGAGAATTACCGCAAATTACATTTCCCAAACTAACTTCTGTTTATTAGTATCCATTTACATCTTATAAAAGTGTTTACTTGAAAGTAGTAAATATTTCATTACATTTAAAATACTGTATCACTGCCTGTCTGGAATTGGTCTGATTACTACTTTTATGAGAATCAGCATGAAAAATAAAGTATCAAGCTATATAAACAAGTCCTTTGAGGAAAAGTTTTATTCTACTTACCTGTACGTAGAACTTAGGCACGCTTGCCAAAGCATTTACTATGTTTGCTAGGATTGTGCTGGAAGGTGGTGGGTACATATACTTGAGGCATGAATTTAAAGGAAAAGTCAGCCTATAAAATTAAAAATAAAATAAAAAACATTTAAAATGCTTATGTTTTAATAATTTCATATCGGTAACTAATTTTAGTTAACCTGATAACAAACACATTGCTCAAATGATACAGTACTATTCGATTTACCTTGCTCCTAAAAGATCCAAAGTACATTTAAAAAGCAACTTGCTTTCTGATTTCAGTAAAGAAAAATAAGGTACTGTATTTCTTAGCAGAGGTTTATCTTCTAGCTCTGAGATTTTAATAGATGCTTTCTCTGCACTGAATTCAGTGACAAACTAATAACTCAAAATGTTTATTCAAAATATTAAAATACACATGACATCAAATATCTTTGTTTTTTAAAATTATCTTATTTGCAATATAAGATATTATAACATAACATAGAACAAAAGCAAAAGAACAAAAAGCAGGTAAAAATGCTAACCCATGGTTTGGTGCAATTCCATTTTCTACTGTTAAATAACCCAGTTCTTTCTTTTCTTTATCATCTTCGACAGGGTCATCAGACCTAGGACATACAGAATCAAAGTTGATCTTATCTTTCTAAAGAGTGAAAAACTGCACACACAACAGATAAATTACCTTTTCAAACATCTTATTATAAAAACAGTTTCAATAAAAAAAGAAAAAAAAAAGCCTCTCAAGTATTTCACAAGCAAACACCAATAAATGGGAAGGGAACTAAAATTAACCTTTACTGAATCCCTTCTGCGTTATTATCACATGGAGCACTGCAAATTTTCATTTACTCTTCAGAGCAAGCCTATGAAGATGGCATGGTAATTGTCACTGACCAAAAATAAAACTAAAGTTTACATGGTATAAAATAGTGGTAATCAAATGTCTTTAATATGTGTCATATTCACTTGGAGAGTTTATTAAAATTCAGACTTCTAGAGCATCTCCCCATCCCTTCCATCCCCAATTTAAGTTTCTGATTCAGTAAGACTAGGTTAAAGCTGAAGTTCTGCATTTTGATCAGGTTTCCAGATGATACAGCTCAGCTAGGGACCACACTTTGAGAACAACTAGTGTAAAGCAAATTTGTGAAGGTGTAACTACAAAGAGTCACAGCTGGGAACCAAATGCCAGTCTTTATTTCATGACACTGTGCTATCTCTAATACAAAGACTTTATGCTAGTTATTTTCCCTCCATTTAAGGTTGAGGATGAATTCATTTCAGCCCATCCCCTTCCCACTTTACACTGATTAACTTGTAATATTTAACATGGCTCCTAATTCACAAATAGGAGCAAAAATAAAGATACTGTTTTACTGTACTAGATTTAATGAAAAATCTGTCATTATTCTTCCAATTATTTACTTGCTAGTCTGAAAACAATATAGTAACCGTACAACTGATTAAAAAGCACTTTAAAAATGTTACAAGAATGTATTATCTGCATACCTTTTTTTCTTTTCAGAGCCTGAAGTGGGACATGGGGAGTGAACACGATCTTGCTCTTTTGCAAATTCAACAACTAAAGTATGACCTAAAAGTTTCAGCTGATGGAGTCTTGTCAATGCCTTCAGTTAGAAGAACAAGAGTAAACATTTTATAATTGTACCAAAAATGATTTGTTAGAGACCAGTTTTTACACTTTTTTTTTTTTTTGCTAATGCTGTAAACATTTCCTTGACTATTTCCTAATTCACTTTTAATCTCAGGCTATCAAGCCTTTGTTACTAATTGAAGGACTATTTCCTATAACTTAGCAAAACACAAATCTGGCTAAATCCCACTTTATACCAACTCTGCTTATACCTAGGCAGCTGAAAATGGCTAGAAAACTAACAAATTTTCGTGACCTCACTTTAAATTTGTAACAACTACCACAAATCTCAGGGTGATCTTTAATGATGCCACAAAATTACTTATTACAATCTTAAGTCTATTTTTTCCACCAATATCTAAGATAATATTTTGTAGTTTCTCCCTTGTTCCTTAACCTTACAATATTTCACTTGCATTCTGTTAGTCTAGCACCTTGTTTCCAACTTCGAGACAACTGAAGTGATGACATGAGAATGTCAGACTCCCACTCTAACTCCCCATCTACCAGCATATGCAAGCACAAATTCTATGTTCCATCTGTTATCATCTATTAACTATCCACATGCCTATCTAAATCCAGCTGCTTGACTTACATACTAAATTCCATCCTCTCATCTACTCAAGGGTCTTTATTTAGCTATGCTCTGGAAATGTGTACAGTGGGGGGTGTGGGAAACGGAAAACCAAACATTGTATGTTCTCACTCCTAAGTGGGAGCTAAGCTCTGAGGACCCAAAGTCATAAGAATGATACAATGGACTTTGGGGACTCAGGACAAAGTGCAGGAAGGGAGTGGGGGATAAAAAACTTCACAATGGGTATACGGTATATTGTTTGGGTGACAGGGACATCAAAATCTCAGAAATCATGACTGAAGAACTTATTCATTTAAGTTCTTTAAACACCACCTGTTCCCCTCAAAACCTACTGGAATAAACAAAATAAGAAATGCTTGCTTCTATCTTCAAAATATATAAAGAATCTAATCACTGCTAACCACTACCATTGTGGTCAAGGCAATCATGATTTCTTGAGTGAATTACAATATTTTAACTGATTTCCCTGTTTCTACCTTTCTCTCCCTTCAGTTTAGTCACAACTGCCAAAGCAATCCTTTGAAATATGTCAGATCATGTCCCCTCTTTGTTCCAACAGCTCCCTATTTTACTCACAGTAATCTAGGTTCCTTACTATGATCTACATAATATAGAATCTATGACTTCTCTGACTTCAAATTCAATGATCGCTCCCACTGTGTCTGCTCCAGTCACAGTGGCTTCCTTGAACAACATGACAGGCATGGTCACACCCTAGAGGCCCTGTTCCAGCTGTTCCTCTAATTCAAATGCACTTCTCCCATAAATTTCATTAGCTAACTTCTTTCACATGATTCATCCTGTTGTTCAAATATAACCCTAACTACAGCCTGACCTCCCCACTCAGCACTCCTAACCTTATTGCTCCACTTGGCCTTTTTCCATAGCTTCTATCATCTTCTAAAATATTAAACAATTAAGTCTATTATTTATTATCTGTCTACCCTTTTGAGAATGTGAACTGTAATGATCTTTGTTTTGTTCACATATATCCCAAAACCTAAAACAGCATCTTGCACATAGTAGGCATTTAATATTTTTGAACACATGAAACTACAAGCTTTAACCAGGGACTGATTTTGTGGAAGACAATTTTTCTACAGACTGGGGGAGGGGGAAGGAGACGGTTTCAAGATGAAACTGATTCACCTCGGATCATAAGAAGGCATTAGTAAGATTCTCATAAAGAGCACGCAACTTAGATCCCTTGCATGTGCAGTTCACAACAGGGGCCAAGCCACTGCTGATCTGACTGGAGGTGGAGCTCAGGCAGATATGGAGAGTGGCTGTTAATACAGATGAAGCTTCCTCAGCCTGCTAGTCACCTCCTGCTGTGCCGCCCAGTTCCTAACAGGCCATGGCTGGGTACCTATCTGTGTCCCGGGGTTTGGGGATCCCTGCCTTACATCATGATACAAAGTTAGTTTTAATATTTCAATAATTTTCAAGATCCTAAATGAATTGTAGGCCTCTTCATGATCCGTGAAGCCTTGATTATCTCAATGAAGGTCATCTAACCTGACTTGCTTCAACTTTCTTCTTCTAAAAATGGGTATTACATATGTTCTTATTTTCAAAGATTTATGGACTTTCATTTTTAATGTTAACTCTTCCTATCTGACTCAGCTACTTACTCTGTTCTTTAACATTTCTCTGTTTTCTTAACCTATCACTTTCCAACAAGGGCAAATGTTCTCTGGCCTAAAAACCCTATCAATACTCCCATTAACCACTTACTGCTTCTTGTCACTATAAACGTTTCCAAAGACAATGACTGGCTCCATGTTCTCTCCTCCAAGTTATCCTTGACCTAAAACAATGTGTTTTTCACTACCATACTTTATTTATAATGTAATATGCTTTATTTTTAAAAAGTCTTTTTTCTTGAAAAAAAATTACCTAACATTATAAAAGTACATATTAATATAATATGAAAGCCCTCTGTAATCCTACTCTCACAGTAAGATGTTTCTAACATTTTGGTGTATAGTTCTGCCATATTTTTTTCTGTACATATGCTGACATGTATACTACTAATTTCAAAAAATCTGAGGTTACATCATACATAATGTTTTGCAAATTTATCATGTACTCTATCTGGGCTATCTTTCCTATTAACACATACCATTTGACATCATTCTCAGACAGTTGCAGTCCAGTATATGGATATAATGTGATTTAAGGCTTCCCTTCCTTTTACCGATGAGAACGTGGGTGATTTCTATTGTTTCATGCCAAAAAGACTTTGGTAGATGTGTTCATGCCTCATTTTGTATCATCACAGGATTTCATCTTCTTAAAACACTCTTCTCTTCGCATCAATGATGATTTTCGTTCTGGGGTCTCCTACTTGAACTGCTCCTTCCCATTCTCCTCTCCTAGCTTATGATCCTTTGGGCAATCATATGTATTCATATGGCTGAAGATATGAAAATGGAAAATACTTTCCATTTTTCACCTCGCCTCAGCTCTAGACTAATATTTTTAAGTATTTCTATAAAAGTAGCCCAATAACCCCTTCAAGTTAACAGATGACATGTGAATTCATTATATACCTTTGCAAACATCCTCTGACTTCTCACATCTGCTAATATAACAACTCAAATAACTCAATTCAAATATCCCGAACTATTCTCTCTCTCAACCCCTACATCATAAAACCTACAAACTAAATCTCTACTGAGTATATATATACTTCCTCCTCTGTCTTCTTCCTGCCTTTTTCAGTTGGTTATTCTTGCCTTGGCCATTATAACAGCCTTCCAATTGGTCTCCTACCTCTAATGATCCTACACACCCATCCATGATATAAACTATACCAGATATTTTTCACAGGCCCGATCATATTATGAGCCAGCTCAAAAGTCTCAAGTGTCCACCTACTAAACCAAACTCAACACCTCTCTCCCAGACTCAATCTATTTTACAAGTCCCATTTCCATCTCAACCCTTAGCTCCTGCTCCACTTCTAACTTTCAGTGCTTCACAGCTTTATTTAGTGTTCCCCAAGTCCAGAAGTCCCATCTCCCCGTTTTCTTCTGAAAAAATCCAATTAATCATTAGACTTCCAGTTAAAAGGTCACTTCCTTTGTGAATGATTCCCTGGAATTTTAAAGAAATGTATATTCTCCTTTTAACATTTGAAACATCTTACCCTGTCATAGTCACAATCTACATAATTTAGAAATTATTATTTTAATTACATACGCAGTTAATTTTGCTTTATAGATAATCTACTAATGGACTGAGCAAGATCTGCCAACTGACAAATCAAATGTCATCTGCTGGGAAAACTGTTGGAATACAAGCGCTTTTGCTTCTTAAAAACCACAGTTTAACATTATCTCCCGTTTTTGAACCCAGATTGGATAAGAGGATATTGTTGACAACTTTAATAGTCAAAAAAAAGTCATACCTTTATAGCTGCTTTTTCATTAGGGAATGTGGCAAAAGCTGTATGTTTCTGAAACAGAGTTAAGGTACAAATTACTTCCAATATAATTTCGGCTTCTCATAAATTTGACATTTTACCAGTGGAGTGATGTGACATGTTAATAAAATCATGGGAAGGGATGAAAAATCAAAACCATTTAACTGATTACTAATTTCAGTCCAGTGGTTATAAACATTTTTTGCGGTCAGACTTCAAGATGAAAGCTATGCTCTATAAAGGTGTGTCGTGCACATACTCATTTTACACATGCAAATAGTTGAAAAGACCAAAAGTTTAAAGACCTCTACTACACAGAGGGTCACTTTTAAACAACTAAAAATTTATTTCTCCCATTTATTACAGACCTAAAGCTTTTAAACTTTCCTTTATACAAAACAATGCAGTTCAAAAACATTCACCAACAGAGAAATCGTTCTTCAAGGTATGTATCTCCTTTGTGCTTTAAATCTGTAATAATGTTCAATGGGAGAAGTCTATTTTTAAACATAAATTATAAAGATTTAAAAAACCATCAGAAAAGAAACACAAGT
Organism: Cacajao melanocephalus; assembly: GCA_963573385.1. Lineage (NCBI taxonomy): Eukaryota > Metazoa > Chordata > Mammalia > Primates > Pitheciidae > Cacajao > Cacajao melanocephalus. Next base: position 14,285 of record CAUYLG010062644.1, on the reverse strand, counting down.
CAAAAATAAAAGAATCACTATGCTAAGGAAGGGTTCAGGTCAATGCTTATTAAATTGCTTTAATAACTACATTGCACATTCTAATTTTGTCTGATACACAATGACTTAATTAAATATACTTAAATTGAGCCATATAGAATTTATTTTTGAATTTGCTGGTATAAATGACACTTAAATTGATCAAAATTGGCCTTTCTTCTAACTCAGTGACTCTCAAATTGGGATGCACATTAACATTAAAATCACCTGGGGAAACTTTAAAACCACTGATGTCTTGTCCCATGGCTATTCCTGTTTTAATAAAGAGAAACCTAAAACATCTTTGGGTATAAAGCAAAACAAAGAAATTGTGTAAATTTCTCCATAGGAACTTTTAAGAGTTCTAAAAAATTTTTCCGGTCGGGAAATTTTTATGAAAAGCTTCTTTGTCTAGCAGGAATCTTGTATTTAATTTACTAAAGTCACCAACGTAGTTACTCCTCTACTTTGATAAACGATTTAACATTGGCTTACAAATGAACCAGAACTTAAAAAAATTCCTTGATGCATTTGTAAGAGTACTCTAGGTTCAGGAGAAATAACCCTAAATTCAAAAAAGTTGTGAGGCTCTCAGTATGGCTCCAAAAAGGGAATATAAATAAGCTAATTTCCAATCTTCTGCTTTGTCGTTCTCACTTGCCCTTTTCTGCAGTGCTATGACTAATCCAGACTCGAGTCGATTAAAACTCCACTTTGCAGACCACATATTTTGATACAAAAGAGGTAGGATAGGGAAGCTCCCATCACAAAGGCACATCTTCCCCACTAGTTTCCTTCTTACTCCAGTCTGCGCTCCCCCTCCCAGGTCACTTCACAAAGGCCTTCCCGGGAGACGGGGGGTAGGGCGCGCCCTTACCAGTCGCCCCTTATCTGACAGGACGCGCACGGACTGCGCCCCGAAGTACTTCAGCAAGTCCTCTTTCTCCTCAGCGGTCAGCTCAGCCGGCAGGTGCCTCACCAGAAGGGTTCGGTCGCCCCGAGGCGGGGAAACCGAGGAGGAGCTCGTGCATCCCCTTGATATTACAAGCGGCTGCTCGGGAGCTGCCATTTTCCTTCGAGAAGCAAAAACAGAACTCGTGGGACGAAGCCTCAGTCAAAACCGCAGCATCAACACAATGTGGAATAAATATTTTTTCCGTCTCGCGCTAAGGATTCTGGAAACCAGGAAATACCGAGACAGAAAATCACCTTCTCGCGAGAACTGTGCCACCGAAACGCCCCAACCCTTCGGACACTTTTCTCGGGGAAGGGCGCGGTACTAATGACGGGAAAACAAAATGATCTAAATTCCAGGTAGCTCCGAAAGACTTACAAGCAAAAACTGGCCCAGAGACGTGCGAGGGTTAACAGAAGTTGTCAAAGAAGGAACCAGGAACCCCAGCCTCAAGATGGGAGGAAGCTGGACACCCACGGACAGCAGAACTCACGACTGCGCATGTGCGGGCTGGGACCGTCGCGGGGCGGGGCGCGGCGCGGGGCGGGGCACCAGGCGGGGCGGGGCGCCAGGCGGGGCGGGGCGCTGAGCGCAATCTGGAGCTGACTTAATCTCTAGCCTAGGGAAAATGAATTGGCCTAGCTAACGGGGAGAACTTGGCTGTGGAAATATCGGGTGTGTTCTTATGGTCTTTGGATGGTAAAACCTAAAGATAGCCAATTCTTAAGTCAGATCGTTAGGGACCATGAGTCTCATTTTTGAGAGGAGAACTCAGTTTAAGGGGCAAAAAGTTGAGACTATTTCCTTGAATCAGTAGTGGTTTAGCAGACGGAGAGGCCCCTGCCAGGGTTCATTTCACAGAAATGACAGTCACTAGGAAGAGACAGCCTAATAAATAAATTATAGGGTGCCTGTGTGTGTGTGTGTGTGTGTGTGTGTAGATGCAGGTATGGGTACTCTTCTCCCCATTTTATAGTTGAGGACACGGATATAAAAAGAGGTTAAGTCACATAGCTAGAAAATAGAATTAGGATTTGACCCCTGATGTTCGGACCTGGAGTCTACATTCTGATCCGCTGTTCGGCCCCGATTCTGAATGGAGTGAGGTAGACATCATCCCCAGAGGATTAGAAATGTACCCCTCACACCATACAGAGAGGGCCTTAAGGATTCTAAAGAGAGGTTTTATTCCAGATGCAGCTGCTACAGTTTGGAGAACCAGAATTCCTCTTATAACTCTTTTTGCCACTTAAATCAATGTTAGAGATACAGCAGGAAGGAGTACACCAAAGATCTGCTGTCATCCAGCATTGGTTGAGGAAAAGGAGAGGGACAGATATTAATGAAAACTAGAAGACAAACACAAGAAGAACCTCCCCCCGCCACACACATACCAAAATATGAGATAGGCAGAGCCAAACCATGTAGAACCTACAGGTTTGTTAGGAGCCCTATTTATTTGAAGAACAATTATAAATTGACAGATTCTTTAAATAGATGTGTGTTGAGGGGAGGGAATCAAATTTTAGGTGTGAACATTTCTCTGGTTACAATGTGAAAAATAGAAGCAGAAAGACCAGTTGGACTGCTATAGAAGTCTGGAGAAAAACACTGCCAAAATTAGTTTGGTGAAAGTAGACATGTAGAGAAGGAACTGAGATGTTTTAGAAGTAGAATTGATAGAAACTTATAGATGAAGAACAGTAATCAAGGATGAATTCTTGATTTTTGGCTTAAGCTCCATATTATCCATCTTTAGATGATAATGCCATTTACTGAGTGTGAGAAGATTGACCAAAGTGTAGCTAGGTTAGAAACTGTAATGGGACATTGGGAATAGAAAGATGTGTATTAAATTTAAGATACCTATTCAGTATACCTGTTTCAAATAGGAAGTTGAATGTGTATGCCTGGCATTTTTGGGAAAGGTCACCACTAGGTATGGCATCAACCTATATGGTATTTCTATTCGAAGAATGAGAAAGGTATAGATAAAATAGTGCCCAGAACAGAGCCATGGGACATGCAGATGTTGAGAAGTTGAGAAGAAGGAGAAGAACAAGACAATCAATTCCTGCCCTCTCAATGCTTACTTTCTAAAATTAAGGCAGATTAAACATGTAAATAAAGTTATTTTCAGAGAATCATGAAGTGCTTTGGAAAAAATAGGTAGTGGTATAAACCAGTTGGAGTGGCCATGCTATTTTAAACACTATCTTTCACAGGTTTTTCTTGTGTTCTTTGAGGACTTGTTTGGAGCATCTAACAAGGGAGTGCTGCTACATGTATACCCTTATGGAAGGATCATTTTCCTGTATTGGAGAAACTCATCCTCCTCAACAGAGTGTGTAGCTTTGGAAGAGACATATATGGGGCAGTTAGGAAGGAAGGGGAACCCACCTAGTTAGCCAGATCAGCCAAATCAACCATTGTGATCAATTGGTGACAGGTGTCACAGCAAAATCACCCTCATATCCTCCCTGTGACTCTTACATTTAGTAAAATGCTCCACACATAGTGCACATTCTGTAAATATCTATTCAACGAATGAATCCATGAAGGAATTCATTTTTATATTTATCACTGCCTCCTACAGTTAGGAATTACTACAGGGGCTATTAAGTAGAGTTTCATGGTCCTTATCTGTAATTCAGATATCATGACTGAATGGAATAGTTACATGACAGAATTTTATTTTCTCTCCACTTAATTGCTTTTATTTGTACTCAATGAAATCTACCTTATCCTTTCCTGGGCAGAAGGTCATAATTTCCTCTGGCAGAGGTCATAATTTTCAAGTCACTTTCAGTTGCTATCAGTATAGTTGGTTTGAGATGTCAAGTTCTAACTCCGTTAAGGTGTGTCCTCTTACACTCCCCTCATATCAGGCTTGACCTAAAGGATTGCAGGAATGTGTAATACACTTTCATGTGTACTGTGTCTGAGTGTAGGTGTGTATGGTCATATCTGAGAAGCACCTTTCTCATTCCCTTCTCTTTGTCTAGCTCAGAAGTTCCCAAGCTTTCTCAGTTCATGGTGACTTTCTTGTCTCAGCAGTTTTTCCTAGCACCCCTTGATGTCACCTTATTTCCTATTTCACTCTAGTTTTTCAAGAAACACTTGTTTTATATGACAGCAGCTTTTCAAAGATATGGCATTCTTAGAAGGAATTAAACAGGATCTAATGTTCAAATTGAGAAACATCTCAAGCTGGTGGTTCAGGTAGTGTCTGGTGTATAGTGAGTATTGCTATGTTTTCCTCAAATATTTAAAATATCCTATAGAACCCCTATGAGGTGGCGAGGGTACCTGGGACACCTCAGCACAGTTTGAGAATTGTGAATTTAGCTCATTTTTGGTCTTGATTTTCTACGTTGGGGGATAGGAGGAGGGAAAAGTAGTGGAGCTTGGGAATGTCTTACTTCACTGACCAATTGTTGGTTCTTTATCTCATTCTTACTCTCAGCAGTTCTGTGTGTTGATGGAGGTCCCCACTAATGTGGTGGTTTTCTTGGGTTCATGTTCAACTTCATCAGTTCCCTGTATCACTGAGTACCTTTTCAAACAGGAGTACCTTTTTTTATTTTGGCTTTTCCTTTGGTTTGTGTCTGTAGGTTTCCTCACTTGGCCATGTGGCTATTTGTACTTCCCTATTACCCCTAAACTCCCTATTTTTCCACATGAGTACAGCAAAACTGCTGGGTCCTATCTCTGGCATGCTTTGAACAACTATAATAGAGAGAGGGGTTGATCCCAATATTTGTCCTGGCTTCTTGCCAAGAGCATTGGTCTCTCCCTTCACAGCCAAGCATCTAAAGAGAGAGACATAATTATTCTTATTTCTTCACTTCCCATTCACTCCAAAGTGTGCTTCTACCTGGCTTCTGATCCCATCAGTCCACAGGGTAGTTCTTGTTAGGGTCAGTAGTTACCGCCAAGTTACTAAATCCAGTAGGCCTTTTCCATTCTCATTTTAGCTTCTCAGCAATGCTTGGCATACTTGACCACTTTCTCTCTGGGACACTGTCTTCCCTTGGTTTCACACCACTTCTCCTACTGTTCGAGCTCACTTTCTCTTCTGCCTTACTCCAGCAAATCGTTGACTCCATGTTTTCTCCTCTCTCCTGTCACCTCGAATCCTTCTCACTTTTATTCTTAGATGGTGACCTTGCTTCTTAATCTCACTGGGGAAAAAAAATGAACCAAGTGATAGAGAGTTCCATAACCATTAATCCTACCAGTATCTGTGAGTCTTGGTTAAGCTAACATCTCTCTTGGGAAGGAAATCTCCTGCCTTCTCATGTACTCTCCTGAGTCTTTTTCATCAATAAATACAAATGCTATTATTTACCCTTTTGGTTTAAAAAAACCAAAAGCAAATAAAATAATTTTTTAAAACTCTATTGTTTCCACCTTCTTCTTTGGCTACCATTCCATTTCTTTATGTTAATAGCAAAACTCTTGGACATGGTGATTTATATTCGTTATCTCCAATTTTCTTCTCCCATACTCTGTTTAGAATGTTCCAATCAGATTTGTATCCCAATCGTTTTTCTGAAATTGCCCTTCTTGAGGTCATCAGTGACCTTTACACATTACTAAATCCAGTGGTCATTTCTTAGATCTTACCCTTCTTGATCTATAAGCATTGCTTACTAAACACAAGTGTTTACCCTGCTCTAAAAACAAACAAAAAACATCCTACAAACAACCAATAAACCAAACTCCCTTCATTTGGCTTGTTGGGTACCACTCTTGCCATGTTTTTCTCCTATCATTCTATTCACTCTCTTCATTTCTTTTGCTGATTGCTCATCTCCTTGACTTCCAAAGGTTGGAATTTCCCATGCTCAATCTTTTCTCTTTGCCCTGCATGTACTAGAGAGGTCATCTCATTCAGTTTTATGGCTTTAAGAACCATACATTGATGACCACCAAATTATGTCTTCAGCCCGAACCGCTTCCCTAAACTCCCAATCCATATATTGAACTGCTCCCTTGACATTTTCTCAATGTTGTATACTAAGCATCTCAAAACTAACAGGTCTAAAACTGAGGTCTTGATAGTATTCAAAACTTCTCTTTCAGTTTTTCCCATCTCAGTTACCTGTGACTCCCCTCTATCTTTTATATATCATGCCTTGACATTCAGCAAATTCCCTTTATCTTACCTTCCAATTATATTCAAAATTTGACCATTTTTCAGTGTCCCCACCATTTCTACCACCCTCCTCCAAGCAGCCACGATCTATCTGGAATATTGCAGTAGCCTCATGGCTAATTTCCTACTTTTGCCCTTGCTGTCTGGATGAAACAGTAAGACTCAGCAGTTATTTCATATATTCCTCTACATTTCCCAGCTCCCTGTTGTTAGTTGGGACTGAGTGATTCATTTTGGTAGAGGGGGTGTTAGTGAAAGCAACATGTGTCAATTCCAGAGGATTACATGGAAGAGGGGGTATGAAAACGGTGATCATGTAGGCCACATATTGAGATGGTAGAACCTCAAGCTAAACATAGCCTAGAATACCAACTCACCGCATCAATGACAGCTGCCCTACAGAGTCACTTGACTCCCACCAAACTTCACATAAGTAGTAAATAACTTTTTTTTCTTAAAGGCACTGATAGTAGGATTAATTTTTACCATGCAAAGTCTATTCTAACATGATTAAAAATATACTCCTTCTTCAATATGTTTTCATCACAGCAGCTAGAATGATTCTGTTAAATCTTCAAAACTCTGCAGTCGCTTTTCCCCTCACTTGGAGTAAATGCTGAAGTTCTTTCAATCTGTGAGAATTTGCATGATATGACTCCTCCAGTAAACTATTTTTATGACTTCATCTATTCTTCCTCTCCTCCTCCCCTCTACTGTAGACACACTGACCTTCTGGCTGTGCTTGAACACTTCAGACCCATGACTAAGACCTTTGCCCTTGCCATTCTCTCTTTCAGGTATGCTTTCCCTTCAGGGATGCTTTTCCTACATGCTTAGCTCCCTGACTTTCTTCAGATGCTCAAATGTGACTTTCTCGTTAAATTCTTCATTGTCAGTCAACACCATCTCTGCCTCTTCTATTCTCTTCCCATACTGAAAAAAAAAAAAAAAAAGCCACAAAAAAACTGGACACTAGATTTTACAGTGTTTTTGTTGTCACTGTGTAATAGGCCATGCAAATACTTAGTAACTTAAAACTACCATCATCAAAGTCTTTTCTTTTTTTCCCAAGGTAGAATTTATGTCTTCACTTCATTTGTTATTGTGGTACTTTTTACCTCTGTTCTAGAAGTTATCATAAATAGATTTTATTATAAATAATTATGTACAGAATTTCATTATTACTAATAAGCTCCTTGAAGAAAGGAATTTCTATATTCATCTTTATATCCTTCAAGCATTAACATATTTGTAAGTACCTTACAAATAAATTAATAATCATTGAATGTTGAAACATATATCAGTGAATATTTGATGTATGTCTTAAGACATATATCAGTGAATAAATTAATGTTATTATCAAGAAAATAAAAAACACTGCTGACAACCAGGGATTACATATTCATTGGTTTGCATGATGACTTTGGAAACCAGTCTAAAGATTTCTATGCAAAATGATCAGAAAGATAAAATGTCAATATTTATTATTTATTGATAGATTAGATTATGTGTGGATCTCACACATAGTTATTTGTACACTTCTCTCTGCCTTTAAAGAACAAATGAACAGAGGCAGGATTTATGTGAACTTTTGGCTATTGCAGGGGTAATCAGCCTTTTACAATGGGATATAACTTGCTTATGTCTGCTGTTCTGGGATGGAATCTAGAGAAGATTTCAGCACTCAAAAATATTTCTATTCTAAAATATTTTCTTAACTCCATTTATAATTTGGAATCTGCTTAGCTAGCAAAAATTTTTTAATGTAAGCAACCAAGAAAGGCCATTTTCCTTAATATAAACCTATTCATTTAAGTGTTTATTAGTTGATATGGTTTGGCTGTGTCTTCACCCAAATATCATCTCGAATTGAAACTCTCACAATTCCCACATTTATGGGAGGAAACTGGTAGGAGGTAATGGAATCGTGGGGTGAGTCTTTCCCGTGCTGTTCTCATGATAATGAGTAAGTCTCATGAGATCTGATAGTTTTAAAAAAAGGAGTTTCCCTGCACAAGCGCTCTCACTTCATCTGCTGCCATCCATGTAAGATACGACTTGCTCCTCCTTGCTTTCCGCTATGATGGTGAGGCCTCTCCAGCCATGTGGAACAATAAGCCTATTAAACCTCTTTTTCTTCCCAGTCTCAGGTGTATCTTTATCAAGAGTGTGAAAACAGACTAATACATTAGTCAATCAAAAAATTAAAATGTACTAAACATTTCAGAAAATGCCTAGAGAACTGTTTTAGCCAATAAATCATACTGGCATAAATAGTTGTCTTTCTGTAACATGACAATGCTAGATTATCTTCTCTTATGTAACAACTAAATTACACAGAAATGCTGAAGTGTCAGAAAATATAGCTGTTACCAAAAAAAAAATTGGAAAAAGAAAGACAAATTAATAGAAAAATATGTTTAAAGAATATAAACAGGTGATTTTACAAAAAGGAAATCTGAATGGCCCATTAACATATGGAGAGATGTTTAACCTTACGCATGGTAATGGGAATGCCAATTAGACCCCACAAGAATATGCAAATACTCATTTCTCAAACTGGAAAATATTGTACATAGCTATAAAATCTAATGTTGATGTGCACATGAAAGCAAATGTTTGTCACAGGCGTTTAGAAAAGTAAATCTTCATACTTATTTGGATAAATGTTAACATACTTTTGATCCAGTAATTCTGCTTTTCAACTAGATCTTATAGAAATAAAAACATCTGTATACAGATGCTCAAAGGTTGAATTAGCTGGACCTAATGGAGCTACCAAAAGAAAATCGGAAAACAAAACAAACTCTCTATTTTACAACTTTAACGTGCTTTATTGGATCTCCCTTCTCTGCAATCACCCTTAGCATTCCTATTTATTTTGATTTTAAAAACAATCTATTATTTATAATTAAGATTCACTTTCAGTTCAGTGTTTAATACTAATCTCACTTCTAAACATACACCCTTCTCTAAGCTGAGGGAACCTATGGTGGAGACGGTGACGTAGTCTTTTATTTTCTCCATCTGTTTGTCTCTCTGCTTTAGAATCCACGGGGAAAAGTAATTCTCTCTTTGCTGTTGGTGTCCAATCATGGCAGGCAACCAATATATGGGTCACCTTAGTTTTCCTTATGAGAGCCCTTCAGCATATAGTTTCATGATATCAGTAATATACTTGCTGGTTGACCACTTACGATTCCCCTTCAGTTTCTGCCTCTAACCCCTTTGAGTCATTCACCCCACGAGATAAACCTCTTGGGTAGGGCCCTATACACATCAAGCTACCTCCTACAGTGATTTGCTGGTCTGGATGTCAATTATTTTTCAGGAAATCTCAAAGTTCTTAGGACTAACTTACAAGTGGCCTGAATGAATGACAATTTCTCCCTCACTTACCTTTCTAAGTTTCTCTGTTCTCCTCCTTATTCAGTCGCAAGACAGGCATGCTCCTGATTCACAGCAAAACCAAGGTATTAAAGTTAAACTTTAATAAAATATATTAAAAGCTATAGTGTTATAAAACTGTAAAATGATTTCTTTTGTTAAATAACTCCAATGATAGCACTGAAAGGCTTTGTTCTGTAAAAATTACAAACTATCAGAAACTTCGCTTTTTTGAAATTATGTTAGTGAGACAGGAACACCCCACTGTTGCCTGAGGAGCTAAGCTGTGTGGGTACTTTTGTTTGGGGGGATCCCCGCAAGTGCTGTGGCAAGAGTCTGAAGCCTCAGCCTGTTCCCATATAAATATTGATTTAGAAAAGAGTTAGGAATATAAGCACATAGTTATTCCTTTATATAATCATATATAATCTTATAGTTACTCACTTATAATCATAAAGATATATACTCAATATAAGCTTTAATTTTACTAATGATTATTGGATTGTGAAGCATGGAACTGAGGTAACATTGTGAGCAAAGTGATCCTAAGGCAAGATGCTCTAAGCCCTCTGTCACGCCCGCATAAGGGCTGCTGGAGGGCGCCTCGGCTGTGTGGCAGTGCCAGCGCTGGGAAAGCACCCACTGTTTAGCCAGCTAGGGAAGGAGATGTCCAAAATTGCCGAGACTTCTCCTTCCTGGGGGAGTTAGGAGAAAACTCCACTCTTCCAAGTTCTTGTGGTAGGCCTGGTGGCTGTCAGGGAAAACTGCAGGCATCCGGGGGCTTAACTGTCTCTATGTGATGCTGTGCTTCAATGGTCACGTTCCATGTCCACTCTCACGCTCTGCTTCTGCACCTGGTTTCTCTTTTTCTCAGAGGATAAGAATTAATAATGATAACATAATCTTAATGTCCTTGATATTTCCAACAAATATGCGAAGAGTGTTGACACATTAGGTTTTCTCCATGTCTAGGCTACTTGAAAGTCCTGGGTTCCCTATCTCCAAGACACGTGATTTACCTGACCCTATCACTGACCACCATTACCTCACCCTGCCTTCCCTGCCCCTTGCTTTGTACTCAATAAAAGTCAGAGCATCCAGACAGGCGGTGCCACTTCAGGAGTCCACGCTTTGGTTGGCAGTGGACCCCAGAGCCCAAGCTTTCTTTTCTCTGTCTCTGTGTCTATGTCTTATTTACACAGTTTCTCATCTCCACACCAGCAGGGAGGAGCTCACAAGACCCTGTAGGGCTGGACCCTACGTACTTTGACACAAAGAAGCAGCCTCAATTTTTCACCCAGGTGCAAAGCTTCCGATAATGTTTTTCAGATACAAGATTCCACAGTCATCTTAACTTTATAGTTTTCAAGGCAACAAACAGATCCCTATACCCACTTTGTAGTCCAGGCTTGATGCTAATACAGCTAGGCTGTTCTTTCATCCTATCGGAGAACTGTTCATTTAAATTTTATTTAAATCCCACCTTACTCTTAAATGAATCAGAATGCTGGCTCTTCCTTCATGTATTTTGGCAAAATTCTCCATCAATTGTGTAGTGTTTTTTACTGCTGCAAAATGATAAACTTACCTTTGTCAGACCATGGATGTGTCACAGCCTGGTGGTCTTTGAGTAGATTTATTAGTAACGCCTGAATAACATTTTCTGTGCCCAACACTCTCAAAGATATTAAAAAGACATGTATCATGAAAACCAGCATGTAACTGAGTTTTTATAGGGCTGGAAGCTGCCTAAGAAAGCAGAGGAAAGAAATAAAGCAGAACCTAATTTCTATCTCCTGAATCCTTTGAGTTCCTCCTTAGTTGACTCTTTATGTTTCACCTTATTCTACATGGAAGCTAAACTATCTATACTTTCTTAAAGACACCCACATATTTTTATCTTTCTATACTCAGATACGCTGCGTATGCCATACCCCTAATGATTTTCTTGATTCTCATCTAAATGTGACCTTTTATTTGATTTTCAGTAAACTCTTTGGCTTATTGTGACACATATAGTTTTCCTTTTATTATAATTATTGGAAAATTTGATTTGATTGACTTTTAGATTTCATCATTATGTCGTCATCATTTTCTCTTACCTGGAATGTTGCAATAGCCTTTTGATTAGTTTCCTTGCTTCTATTCTAGCGTTTTAGTCTATTTTCGTCACAATAACCAATGTGCTTTTAAAAACATAAATTATATCACATTGCTTCCCTGTTTGCAACCTTTAATTGGCTTCCCATCACAGTTAGGATAAGACCTAAAGTCCTTCTCTTGCCATACAAAGCCTTTCTTAGTACTTCTGTACTCTTATGTCCTACTTCTCGATTTCGTGAGCACTCCACATTAATCATTCTTGCAGCAGTGGGAATGGGGGTATGGAATAAAATATAGAAACTCTTCAAATGTCCTTTATCTCTCTAACATTCCTCTTCCAGATGCTCATATCCCTCATGTTTATTCAGTCTTCATTCAGATGTGCTTTCCTCAGAGAGGACTTTCATGCCATCTCTGGAAATAGCATTTCTCCTCACCTAACCAACACTAATAACTTACCCTGCTTTTTAATTTCTTGCAAAATAACAGCCTAGAAATATATACTAATGTGTCTGTGTTAGAAGCCCTATGAGGTAAGGGTTTTTGTCACGTTTGCTACTTTGTCCACCTGCCAAAAGTAGTATCTGGCACATTATAGGTATGCAATAAATACTTGTTGAATGAGTGAATAAACAGATGAATGAATGGATGGATGAATGAATGAATATTGCCCAATCATATATTTACCTTAATTGGGTTTATCACACTATCACACTTTCAGTTTTACATTCAGAAATGGCTAAATCACAGATTTGGGGGTCAAAATATCTGGGATTTATATACCTGCTCTGTTATGTGACCTAGGAGAAGTTACTTAATGTAACTAAGTTAGTTAGTAACTTATCTTATAAGAAGTTACTCAATGTTCAAATATATAACATAGAGATAATAATATATATACCTCATAGGCTTATGAGTATTAGATGAATTAGTGTGGCACAGAGTTAGTGCTACAGAGGTTGTTTTATTTGTTATTTTTACATTTAATTGGTGATTATTTGAGTAATATCTAACTTCTTCACTAGACTTTTGGGAACTATTTTAACTTTTATCCGTTGCTTTTATCTTCAACCCACAATTCATAATATATACTCTATAAATATTCTTTGAACTTTTTTATAAAAAGCTGGTTTCAGTTTTAAGATTATGCCTGCATGTATATTTGAGTGTACTGGGCCTCTTTTCATATTCTGTAGTTACCAGTCATTGTCACTAGATGGCAAGTTTGTCCCAGGTAAGGCAAATGTTTTAAGAACAGAAACTGAAGAGCAGGCCAAAATAGAGGAAAATGTCATGGATGTGTTTTTTTAGACTGGTAGGATGATAAGATGATAAAAATTTACCTATAGCTAAGAATTTCCTGTATTTATTCTTTTTCCTGAGGAGCTCATCTTTTGTACAGTGATCCATTTTAGTATTACGGTCATGCCATTGACCCTTTGTTACTATATTCACGTTTCTATTTAAAAAGCAATGTTTAAAAAGAGCACTTAATGTATTATTTAGCAACAAATGTTTCCTAAGTCTTTCAAAATCATACCGTTTACCTGCTGGTTCCAAAATATATTTTGATTTTGGCTAAGACATAAGCTATCCTTTTTGAGCAAGATCTTTGTCTTTTTTTCCGATTACTGGCCATCCTACATCGATATGAAGTAATGTCCCTTTTGGTTCTTTTAAACTCTCAATGTACCATATTGGAAAAAGAAACTATTAGGCTCAATGCTGATGTGTCCATCCAATTTCACCTTTGTTTAGCAAAATTATCAAAAGGCTTCTGGTATAAAGGAACAAAAAAAAGAGTGTTAAGGAACCTAAAAATTAGATAATCAATCTTTAAATGATCATCTTTTTGAATTATTACAATTATCTTTATAAATATAAATTTCTTAGAATTGGTTAAATGTATGTATATGCTTTGGCAAGTTAAATTTAGCAAAATACATTAAAATTGTGGGTATAAATAATAGTACCTTTAAGGTAGTGCTAATTGTTTTTAATACATCAATAATTAGAAAGAAATTATTTTCCTACTTTTTGAAAGTTACCTACTGAATAAAATAGACCTAAAAATTAGCTATTTTTTAATACCTTTTTGTGTGTGTGCCTTGATGTGTCATATTGTAGGATAAAAGAAAGAAATGCAGTTAATTTTCTTACAACTGCTAAAGAAAATACTTGTTCCCTCCTTTCCTCTTGTCTTAGTCCATTTGGACTGGTATAACAAAATACCATAAACTAGGCAGCTTATAAACAACAGAAATTTATTTCTCACAGTTCTGGAGCCTAAGAAGTCCAAGACTGAAGCACCAGCAGACTCAGTGTCTGCTGAGGTACCATTTCCTGATTCAAAGATGATGCCTTCTCACTGTGTTGTCACATGGTAGAGGGGCCAGGGCAGCTCTCTAGGGTCTCTTTCGTAAGAGCATTAGTCCACTCATGACTTAATCACCACCCCAAAGGGCCCATCTCCCAATATTATCTGTCACCTTGCGGGGTAAGATTTCAACATAGGAATTTTGGGAAGCATACATTCATATCATAGCACATCTTCTGATTAAGAAAAGTGATTGTATTGGGTATACAGGCTCTTTTTTTTGGTTCCATATGAAATTGAAAGTTGTTTTTTTCTAATTCTGTGAAGAAAGTCAATGGTAGCTT
>CAUYLG010062643.1:0-113000 GCA_963573385.1 Cacajao melanocephalus | reverse complement strand
AGATGATTGTAGATGTGTGGTGTTGCTTCTGAGGCCTCTTTTCTGACATATTTTGTACGAGGTACATTTTCTTTTAAAGTGCATACAAGATGCCTTAAGTAAGAGATTTCCCCAAAACTGAACACAATGAGAGAAGTTTTTTTCTAAAGAAAAATAAGGTTTGTTACTAAAAGAAGAGCCACGTGGTAGGCAATGGTAAACTGTACTTGGATGAACCAGCCTTGTCCTTCATTAGTCAGACCTCTGACTCCGCTTACTCCTTTGTAGCATGTATGTGCAGAATGAGCAGCCCCGCCATGCCTGCTTGAACCTGGACAGTACACTTTCAGAACTCAATTCCTCAATTCCTTGAGCTACCCTTGAACCAGATACACAGTTAATGAAGATTAAGGAAATTATTTAATCATATTTTTTATGCATTGTCACTCTGAATAGGGGAATGTTCAGATAAAACAGTTTCATTCACTCATCTCTTTCCTACAGGAAGCATATTGGAGTTAAGAAGCTGTACCTAGATAGTATGCTTCAAACTGAAAATATTTTCAGAATTCCGGAATTTCCCTGTCTCTTGTCCTAAATGGAATTTCAAAAAGCTGTTAGCTCTAGTCTGTGAAAAGTTTGAGGAAATAAAGTTAGGAAAGATGCTTAAGACATTGGAAATGTCAATGTCACATCTTGAGTGTCAGGGAGAAAAGATTTCAAGGTTGAATTTGAAACCTATCTGAATGGAAGAAATAGAGCACGAGTTCTTCTTGCAGAGTAATCAAATGAAGCTCTGAAAGAAGTAGTACTCAAAAGGCGATTTTAAATTCTAAGTGTGGCTATCTAAAAAGAATAGATAAGGCACAAGTAAAACAAGCTTGAAAATAAATATACGATATAGAATAATATCTGATTACATTTTGTAGATTGAGGAAAATGATGGTTCAATGTAACTATTATTTTAATTATTGTGGGTTGAACAAAAGGTAAGTGTAAGTCCTAACCCCTGGAATCTGTGAATGTAAGGTTATTTGAAAATAAGGTATTTGCAGACACTAAATTTAAATAAATAAATAACCACTCAAGTTAAAAGGAGGTCACACTGGATTAGGGCATTCTCTAAACCCAGTGACTGGTGTCTTTATAACGAGAGCAATTTGAAGACGCAGAGAAAACACAGGGGAGAAAGCTTTGTGAAGAAAGAGGCAGAAATTGGAGCCATGCTGCCACTACCCAAAGAATGCAAGAGATTGTAGGCAAAACCAGACACCAGAAAAGGCAACACAGGATTCCTTCCTATGTCCTTTTCATGAGAGGGGCCCTTATTCTTTCATTATCATGAGTTATAAACAAAGAACTTTCCTACTTTTTTGAAATTCTGAAGAGGAAAATTTTTTGAAATTCAGAACAGAACCACAGTTTGCTGTGCTTCAGGTTTAGTTTGAAGGTAATTTCGTTTTTCACTTTCTTAGACTTTTAAAAACTTAAGGTTTCTCTTCTTATGTAAACAGTGTTCTTAAAGAATAATTTATTATTTTATTCTTCTGAAGCTTGGAAGTTTTATTTTAAAAATTAAATAATATAATATAGAACATAGCAAATACAAAAAATGTCATGCAAAATTCCCCAGAAATGACATAATTATATTACTATCTTTGCAGCCATTTATCTATGTAGATAAAAAGAATAAAGGTTATGAAAACATGGAGCAAAAAATAAACTTAAAAAGATGTGATCATACAGTATAGTCTGGATTAAAAAGAAAACACTTAAAATGTCAGCTTAACAGAAGAAAAATAAAACAGCTAGAAACAGAAGTTATTGATAAAATTCCCTGACATAGTCATAGTCATAGAAAACTTTTCCTTCATTGTTATAATTTAATATTTTGATTTCTCAAGTTTTACAATATTTAACTCATGATTTTGCAGCTATTGTTCTTAGTTTTAAGGAATAGATTTAACTGTTTTCAGTACTTCTTTTACTTTTTTATTTCTTATTCTAATTTATCTCACTGAGAGTTATAGTTCATTGGCAAGGTTTTTTCAAGAAGGGTTCATAGGGCAGCATTTATGAAGTTTTGTATGGATATTTCTCGACTGTCTTTGTATGTTGTATGTTGCAGATATTATGTTGCATTGTTACAGATGCACTTTTGCCATGATGTCTACATACATATTTTGGAAAGCTGGCTTTTGTCATCAAATAAGTTTTCTAAGAAAGGCACATGCAAGCTATATTCCCAAATTCTTTCCTGTTCAAATGTTTTTATTGCCTTTATACTGGAGGAAAACATGATTGGATATTATTTTTGAGATTCATTTTCTTTCTAATCAATCTTTGTACATTTTTTAGGGGGGGTCTAGAATGTCAAGAATAAGACTGGACACACACCCTTTGAAAGTGACTTGCTTTGCTTCTAAATTTCTTCTCCTTTTCACACTCCTTCTCTCTTTCCTCCCTTTCCTTCTGCTGCTTCTCTTTCTCTGCCTCCTTTTCTTTCTTAACATCCTGTAACCTATCTACTCAATACTACTCTATGCTTATCCTCAGATTCAGGAATTACTGTGCAAATGTTCAAGAGGTTGTATTTTTTCCTATAAAATAACTTTTTAAGAATGGTTTGAGGGAGGAAGAGGAATCTAAAAATTATGCTGAGTCATGCCAGAATGTTTTCTTCCTTTATCACAATTTTTTAAAGGTTGTTGACTTTCCCCTGCTTTCATTTATATTATTTTATCAAACATTATTCTGGATGTTTTTGTGAGGCTGTTTCTGGAGGAGGTTAACATTTAAGTCCATGGACTTTGGGTAAAACAGATTGCCCTGCCTAATGGTGGGTAAGTGTCATCCAGTGGACTGAAAGCATGAATAACACAAACAAATGACCTCTCCCAAGCAAAAGGTACTTTTCCAGCAGAGGGTCTTTGGACTTAAACTGCAGCATTGACTCTTCCGTAGGTCTCCAGCCTCATGGCTCACTGTGCATATTTTGGACTCAGCCTCCATAATCACATAAGCCAATTCCTCAAAACCTTTCTTCTGTACTTATATCTGTGTCAACACACACACATACACACTCACATCCTAATGGTTCTGGTTTACTAAAGAACCCTGTCTAATACAGAATGTCTTCATTACTTCAGAAAAAG
The DNA here is from genome assembly GCA_963573385.1 of Cacajao melanocephalus. Classification (NCBI taxonomy): domain Eukaryota; kingdom Metazoa; phylum Chordata; class Mammalia; order Primates; family Pitheciidae; genus Cacajao; species Cacajao melanocephalus. The sequence goes on along the minus strand of CAUYLG010062643.1, from coordinate 109,866 downwards.
AATTTTCATTCATTACTTCAGAAACACAATTTTGGGGGGTAATGAAGATGTGTGTGGAGGGAAAAGAAAAACATAAAAATAAAATAAATCCTTCTCCAAGAAAAGAAGAGATCACCTTACCTTTGTTAAAAGAAAAATGCTAGGAATTAAAATTCAAGCTGTTTGTGTTCTTCTGATTTCATGAGTTTCTATACCCCTTATTATTTAGCTGTAGGTTTGGACAATCCTTCTCACACAACATGATCAGACATCTCAAATTTAACACCTAAGCTAGTTACTAGCAAAACAGAATCTAGTTGTCAATTTTGTTAAGTCTTGCTCCATAATGAAATATATGAAAAATAGGTTTCATTTCTAAGAGCTACTTGGCAGCCTGCCTGAAAAAGACACATTTAATATTTTCTTAGCCATGTCTTTGTACATTGCCAATCCAGATTGCATATTATATGGGTCATTCACTTTTACTCCTTCATAAAAATACCGTCTTGTCAGAATATCATGTTCCTAAGTCCTGACCTTCAAGCTAAAATTCAAAGTCGGTAGCAAAAATTGGCTTTTGTTTTATTTGTCCGTTGAAAATTTTTATTTTTAAATGACCTCAGTTGCAGTATATTCTGCACACACTAAGCCCTGTACACTCAGTCATAAATGAGAAGATTGTGATACCTTCCAGAGTGATGAGCACTAAGAGTCTAAGTCAGTTATGTGCTTTTTGGATATAATAAAGTCCTGTTACTGATTCTGTTTTTCATCATTATTATTGGAAGATTACTTTCTCACTGTAAGACAGATATTATGAAAATAAAGTTATTCTTTGACTGTATACAATTTGTCATAGATTTTCCTGGCTTTCAACAATGTAACTTCATCTAGTTACCATAGTAATTTAAGAATTATTGGTCAGTTAATGACAATATTTTAAAAATGATTATATTCAGTATATAAACTAAAATGATAGAACCTACATGAGTATTTGTGTATAAATTAGGATATTGTAGGTTAGTTGACTCATTTAGCAAAATGTCACATCCCTATATAAAGAAATGTAAGTAAAGACTTTTTTATTGCATCAAAAGACTGAATAATATTAACTTTTATGTAGACAATTTACTTTCTGGCCTAGAGAACAATGTGAGTCATTTTTACTCATGATCTCTTATTGTAGAAATTAGGATTAATAAATACATTACTTTGATCATGTAAGATATGCATAACATCAAAGGAAATAAAATAGCATTTTGAAGTGTTTTTAAATAATGTTTTGCTGAGGAGATTACAGAGTTTGTCATCAGACAAGTACTTTTTTGAAATGCAATTGTGTCATGTCTGTATTATATAGGTAAAGCTATTTCGTCTCTCTAAGCTTCAATATTATCTATATAGCCACAAGACTATGGAAGGATAAAGGGAAGTAAAGAGTGAAAATCATCTAGCATTGTCTGGCATATGTGGACATCATTTACTTACCTGTTTCCCTTGAGTCTCAATTTTTCTGTGTTTAATAAGTGGATAAAGTTATCAGCTCAAAGAATTTTTGTAAGAATTAAATATGATGTCATATGAAAGTGCTCAGTGCAGTACCAGGAAAATCACGTGTGGGTACTGTGTTACTTCACTTTGTGCTGCGCTAACAGAATACCTGAAACCGAGTAATTTATCAAGATAGGAATTTATTGGCTCATAATTCTGGATGCTGAAAATTACAGGAGCATGATGTCAGCATCTTCTCAGCATCTGCAGAGAGCCTTCATCCTTCTTCATCCCATGGTGAAAGGTAAAAGGGCAAGAGAGAATGAGAAAGAGCAAGAGGTGGCTGAACTTGTTTCTGTAACAAACTCCTTCCTACAATAACATTACTTCATTCATGAGGGCAGTATCCTCATGACCTAATCTCCTCTTAAAGGTCTTGCCTCTTAACACTGCTCCATTGGGGATCAGATATCCAACATGTGAATATTGGAGGACACATTTGAACCATGGAGGGTACTATGGTTTGGAAATTTGACCGCTTCAAAAGTGATGTTGAAATTTAATCCCAAATGTGCCTGTATTGAGTGGTGGGGCCTTAAAGAGAGCAGAGCCCTCATGAAAGCGTTCATGAATCATTCATGAATTAAGGGATTAATGAGTTATTATGAAAATGGGACTGGTGGCTTTACAGGCAGAGGCAGCCAGACCAGAGCTAGTATGCTCAGCCCCCAGCCATGTGATGCCCTGAGATGCCCCAGGACTCTGCTGAGAGTCCTCACAAGCAAGAAGAACTTCACCAGATGACACCCCTTGACTTAGGATTTCTCAGCCTCCAAAACTATAAGAAATACATTCATTTGTATATTAATTACTCAATGTATCAGACTGTTCATGTTACTATATAAGAATATATGAGACTGGGTAATTTATGTTCAAAAGAAGACTAATTGGCTCACAGTTCTATAGGATATACAGGAAGTGTGGTGCTGGCATCTACTTAGGTTGAGGGCCTCAGGAATCTTACAACAGTGTTAGAAAGCAAAGGTGGAGAGCCAGCATGTCACATTATGAGAGCAACAGCAAGGGATAGGGGTTGCTACACTTTTTTAAACAACCAGATCTCACATCAATTAACTGAGAAAGAACCTACCCATCACAAGGGGATGGCACGGAGTCATTAATGAGAGATGTGCCCTCATGATCCAATACCTCCCACCAGGCCCCATATCCAACACTGGAGGTCACATTTCAACATGAAATTTGGAGGGAACAAATAACCAAAAAAAATCATTATACCCCTGAACCCCCAAATCTCATATCCTTCTCATATTTCAAAGTACAATAATCTCTTTTCGATAGTCCTCCAAATTCATAACTTGTTCAAGCATCGTCTCACCTGAGACTCATCTTCCATCTATGAGACTGTAAAATTAAAACAAGTTATTCACACCCAAGATACAATGGTGTCACAGGCATTGGGTAAGTATTACCATTACAAAAAAAAAAAAAGAGTACCAGGCCCCACACAAATATGAACCCAGCAGGGCAGGCATTAAAGCTTAAATCTCCAACATAACCTATGATTCATGTCCTGCCTCCAGGGCCCACTGATGCAAGGGGTGTGTTCCCAATGCCTTGGGTAACTCCATCCCTGTGGCTTTGCAAGGTGCAGCCCCTATGGTTGCTTTCACACGTGGGAGTTGAGGGCCTGTGGCTCTTTTAGACTCAAGGTGCTAGCTGCCCATGGCTCCACTATTCTGAGATCTGAAAGATGATGGTCCCGTTTTCACAGGTCCATTAAGCAGTGCTCTGGTGGCGACTCTGTGTGGGGCCTCCAACCTCACAATTCCCCTTATCAATACCTTAGTGAGTTTCTCTGTAGGGGCTCTGTCCGTGAAGCAGTCTTCTACCTGGGCGCTTAGGCCTTACCATACATCCTCTGAAATATAGTTAGAAACTGCTGAATCACCTTCATGTTTGCATTCTGGGCATCTGAAAAGTTTAGTCACACTAATTTTTCTAGCACTTAGTTGCTCCACAGGTTGCTTAGATTCATTTTCCCCCAAAACCTTTTTCTTTCTCTGCCACACAGTTAGCTTGCAAATTATTCAAACTTTTAAATATACGTTTCAACTTAAAGTCATTTGTTAGTTCTCACATTTGATCATAGGTTGTTAGAAGCAGCCAGATCAATTCTCAAATGCTTTGCTGCTTAGAAATGTCTTCCACAAGACACTCTTTGTCATCACTTTTAAGTTTAAACCTCCACGCATCTCTAGAGCATGAACACAAGGCAGCCAAGGTTTTTGCTAGGGTGTAACATGGGCGACTTTCATTCCAGTTCTCAGTAAGTTCCACACTTCCATCTGAAATTCCCTCAGCCTGGCCTTCACTGTCCACATTTCTATCAGCATTTTGGTCACAGACACTTAACAAGTTTCTAAGAAGTTTCAAAGTTTTCCTTATGTTCTTATCTTCTTTGAAGACCTCCAAACTCTTCCAACCTCTGCCCATTACCCAATTTCAAAGCTGCTTCCACATTTTCAGTTTTCTTTATAGCAATACCCTACTCCTTGTTACCCATTTTTTGTATTAGTCCAGTTGCATTATTATAATGAAATACCTGAGACTGGGTGATCTATAAAGAGATTTAATTGGCTGATGGTTTTGCAGCCTGTACAGGACATGCAGTGCTGGCATCTGCTCCTGATGAGGCCTCAGGAAGCTTCCGATCATGGAGGAAGGTGAATGGCAAGAAGGTATGTCACATAGCAAGAGTGGGAACAAGAACAAAAGGGCTGGGAGGTCCCAGACTCTTTTAAACAACAAGGTATCACATGAACTAACTGAGAAAAAACTCACTTATCACCAGGGGATAGTGCTAAGCCATTCCTGAGAGATCTACCTCCATGATCTAAAACCTCCTACCAGGTGCTCCCTCTATCATGGGAGTTCACATTTCAGCATAAGATTCTGGAGGGTACCAACATCCCAAGCATGTTACCCAGTTTCAGAGATCCTGTTATAAGCAACAGAAAATGAACTGTAATGGTTAGCATTGAATGCGAACTTGATTGAATTGAAGGATGCAAAGTATTGTTCCTGGGTGTGTCTGTGAGGGTGTTGCCAAAGAAGATTAACACTTGATTCTGTGGACTGGGAGAGGCAGACTCACCCTCAGTCTAGGTGGGTACCATCTAATCAGCTGTCAGGGCTGCTAGAATAATGCAGGCAGTAGAATGTGGAAGACTTTAATTGCTGAGTCTTACAGCCTTGTCTTTCTCCCATGCGGATGTTTCCTGACCTTGAACATCAGACTCCAAGTCCTTCAGCTTTCGAACTCTGGGACTTACACCGGTGGTTTTCTGGGGTCTCGCCAGTCTTCAGCTCATATTGAAGGCTACACTGTGAACTTCCTTACTTTTGAGGTTTTGGGACTTGGACTGGCTTCCTTGATCCTCAGCTTGCAGATGGCCTATTGTAGGACTTTACCTTGTGACACCATGTGTGTCAGTTCTCCCAATAAACTCCCCTATGATTTATATATATATACACACATACATATATATATATACACACATACATATATATGCATACATATGTATACATACATATATATATACAAGTATATATATACATGTATATACATATATATACACACATATGTATACATACATATATATACACTTGTATATACCCTTGTATATATATGTATGTATATATGTATATATACACTTGTATATATATGTATGTATACATATGTGTGTATATATATGTATATATATGTATGTATACATATGTATGTATATATGTATATACATATATATGTGTGTGTATATATATGTATATATATATGTATATATACATACATCCTATTAGTTCTATCCCTTTAGAGAACGCTGACTAATACATGAACTAAAGCAGCAGGTATGAATTAGCTGATAAACTTCCTCCACCTTTCTTCTGTACTGAGGGATATAGTAAAGGGTAGGAATCCAGAGTTCTAGTTTCTCTCGTAATGCTTTAAATGTAGAATTGAAATGGAAACCATCTTCCTGGTACTTTGGGCTGATTTTGAGATGGTAATAGCACGTCAAAATAAGAAGTCTATGCAGTAGCATGCGATGGCCACACCCACATTTTCCAGGTGACTGGAGGCAGCCACACAAGAGGCCACTGTGGTGGAGGCTTCAGGCTTCTGACTGCCCAGTTCCCCAGATCACAGCTGAGACGTGTTCTTGAGTTTCACAGTTTTGGTACTGGTTTCACAGGAATGAGACTTCTGGTGAGCTTGATGTTTTTCACTCTGAAATTCATTCCTGGAGGCACACCAAATGTTTTTCTCCAAAACATATTTTTTGAAGCACTGAGTTCCCTTTAGGATGTTATTGTCTATTTAAATGCTGATAGTGTTTTCTATTTCCTGTACAGAATCCTGAGTGCCCAGTTTGTGGTTAAATCATATTTTTCAGTTAGTCTTCATTGACTTCAAGGGAATTTTATAGTCTCACTGCGGTTGGGAAGGTGCAAAGACACATGAAGCCAGCAGGCAGCTCTCAAAGTCAGCCTGTGAGTCATGGTCCTATGACCACATGGACCCTCAGGGCTGTGTGGAGGGAAGGAAGCCAGAGAGAGAACTTGGAGCGGGGAAGAGCGGTGGCCTGAGCGTGGAGGGGCACTGAGAGGAGAGTGAAAGCAGCAATGAGGATCCACTCCTGTGATGACATAAAAACAGTCATCACCATAATTTTAGTAAAAAGAAGGAAAATTCTTGCCAGACACACGGGTTACTTCAGAAGAAAGATAGATAGTTTGGATCATGTGCCTGCTGATCTTGGGAAATTAGGGTCAACAACGGGGCTGGTTAGTAGTGAGTCTGTTGAGGAATGGCTGAATAACTTTATTTTAGAATTTAAACTGGTTTGATGTATTTGTTTTCTTCTTTCAACTTGTTGGAGAAAAATAAAGAACCATCTCTTGATGGCTTCTCAAGTTATGTATTAGGTATTTTAATTCCTTCTGAGACATATTAACAATCGGTTACTACATGGAATGAACATTTTCAAATGTTCCTTCTTGCAGACACACAGAAACACTTTGTATTTAATGGCATGAGATGCACTTCAAAAGAAACAGTGCAGGGAAGTCATTAAGTAGGCTACAGCATGCATGAAGAAAAACAGGAACAAAAAAAGTACAAAAATAATACAGCTATTATGTTAAGATTGCAGCTAACTTTTCAATGAGGTTAGAAATAGATTCTCTTAATTTTATGACAGCCATTTAATTATGTAGCTCCCTCAATGCCTTTATAAGAGAAAAGGGCTTTGTAAATTAGATTGTTTTATTATAAAATTCCAACAGGATATGTATTCACCACCTCTTATTTTTCTGTAAATAGTCCTTGATGAGTAAGAAGAGGGTGAACTGGGTAAGATTACATGAGACTTAAACTAAAATTTAAACCACCCAAGGTGACTGTATCTAAGATTACTGCTATACACATGTCTAGGACTTCACTTGCAAATGCAAAAGCAGATTTCTGTGCTAGTTAGGGCAAAAGAAAATCACATGCTGAAATGACCCTGGTGAAAACCATTTAATCTACAGCCACATTCATTCTCAGATTCACAGCTTGGTTTCCCTTCAGGACTTGAAGAGCATATTCTTTGATACAAAAAATGTTATTTGCTGAAGATTACCAACACCATTATCTACATCATTTACATGCATTTATCTCTCCCGATTAGCTTACACTTTTTTTCTGTTGTAATTCATACCCATAAGAGTTAACATTTGTTATTTTTTTTTTCTGTATGACAATGTGTAAAGTAACATTTAGGCAGATTTATAGCTGTTCAATTTTTGTCTGAAAATTTGCCTCTCCTGCAGGGAAGCATTATCCAGGGTTCTGTCTGGACAAGATTACCCAGGACTTCCTTGTTCTCTCCAAGGCCTAAGATGAATAAACAGATCATGGACCTGAGAAACATAACCTTGAAGGGGTGATGCCTACTGCCCACCCCTAGCACACTTCCTACAATGCTCAGAAATGCATCACTTCAAATAAAGCAGGAACTGTATTGTTTTTATTATGATTTTAGTTATTCAAAGTCTCTAGAATCTTTCTTTAAAAGGCAAGAAAATTAAATTTTTCCTAAATACCAAGCAATCAGTATTTGCTTGGCATTTAATTTATTACTAAATTGACCTTTATTAATAATTGACCTTTAATTTTGCTCTCTCAGTGTCCTTTGTAAATACAGCAAGGAGGTATTTTTCTATTTATTTATAAGATGAAGAAACAGATTGGCACTACAGAATTTTTGGTGGTCATACAGCCAGTGCCTATGGGCTGGCATCTCTCTCTCTCTCTCTTTCTTTCTCTCTCTCTTTCTCTGCCTGACTCCAAAATCCTTTTTATTTCTACATAGTCTCAGCTATGTAGCTGTAAGGATAAAACCTGAATGTTGTGGTGAGAAATATTGGAGGACAAGTGCAAAGTTCATCAGAGGGAGAAAAAAAAAGTGGGAGAAGAGGGCAGGTAGCTCTAAATGACTAAACATCTACCTATGCTAAATCCTCTTTATCATTCAAAATGTGACACAAGGTTATGATCAGTGGTGTGCTGGTAAATGTTTAAGTACAGCTGTCTGGAGAAAAAGAGATTTTTAGGGTTCACCAATTTCTATGATGTAATACCCCAGAGGTGGCAGATTTCCTATGAGCAGTGGCCTGCTGGAGAGTGCAAAGTTTGGAAGGGGTGTACACAGTTGGGTCTAGTGAGCCACTGGGACCCGACTCCAGCAAACCCTTCCTATCAAGCCATTATTATTCTTCACCCCATTCCACAAGCGAAGAAATCTAAGACCAAAGAGCAATAACGGCCCGAGATCACCAACCAGAAAGCAGCTTAACTGGGGATGGAAACAAGAACTGTTTGGTTCCAAAGCATTTCAACGAGTTTGGAAATTGTCAGACTGCTTATAACTGGAGTGAGGAGATTTTTATTCTACTTAGGCATATTTTTATCTGCAGATGATTAATAAAAAACACCAAAAGATGAGTTCTTGCCTTGCCTTTGCACTCTCTTACCAAGTGAGCAAAATGATTATTTTGTTGTTGTTTAGTTTTGTAAGAGATTGCAGTAGCGTCTGCCCGTAGACAAAATCATCACGAAATGTTAGAGATGAGAGAGGTACTTGTGAACCTTCTTAAAAATCCGGTGGAAAGAGTGACTGCACAGGGTGCAGACTTGAGCCATCCCCAAAGGAGAGCAGCAGCACCTACGATGAGGATCGTCATCTGCCCTTGATTGAGAGCCTGCTGTACCCATGCTGGTTCCTGTTGAACTGGAACAGTGAGGCCTGCACCAACCAGGGAGGAGGTGGAGCAGCTTTGCTGCATTTGTTTACCCCGTAATAACGTATTGTATGTACAGATCATTTTTATCAAACCAGGCTGGCATAAATAGTACTATGATTTGACCCGTTTGGTGTTCCTATTATTCTCTTTTGTAAGGAACCTAATTCTTTCTTTAAATTTATTGATTTATTTATTTATTTTGGAAATAGAGAAGTCCTTGAGCTTTTCTTAAATGAAAAGGACAGGGTGTCTGCTAGCAGATCATCTGATTCTGAAAGGGCAAACTGTCAGCAGTATCGCCAGAGAGCTTCAGTGAAATATTTTCCTGATTATTGCTTCGCATTATCTGGTGTTAATACCTTCAAGTATATATTGAAGCAATTATCTTAATAAAGCCTTATTTTACTTCTCTCTGCTGTTTTCTTCATGATTATTTGCCGTATGATAAGAGAGGATACATACACACAATAAATGTTAACAGACACACATGGATATCCAGACACCTCTGTCTCTCTGTGTGTCCCTCTTTGTCTCTCTCTGCCTCTCTTTCTCTCTTTGTCTCTGTCTCTTTCCCTCTCTCCTTTTCTCCTTCACACAGGCACACACAGACAGTTCTTCTGACTTTGAGAGAAATCTAAAGTTACTTGCTGTTTGAAATCACTTTTCATGGTGATTAAACAGGACCTTTCCCACTGAGCACCAAGATAGCTTTTCTTCCCTATGTTGAAACAGGGCCTCTGCCTGTGGTTGTCACTGTGGAGCAAGATGTCCCTGCGGGGCCGAGCGTATGATGTGCACCATGGGCTCGTTTAGGCCAGGTCTTGTTTTAAAACTATTTTTTCCAAAGCTATTTATAATTCCTTGGCTGAGAAGAATACAACTTTAGTGGAAGTGAATAGCAAAGGGAAGCAATTAAATTCCGTTATACAATGGTCTTTTTTAAAAAGAGCTGGTGTGTTATGGAAGGAAAAATCCTAGGTTAGGAGTCAGTGATCCTGAGGCTACTTCTTATATTGCTATTATAGGTACTATGACCTGAAATATGTTACTTAACTTTTCTGGGTCCTCATTTTCATATTTGTTTTCTCATTCTGTCATTTGCATACCCCCACAAGAACAGGAAATGATGCAGGGCTCTTCTTCAGCAGACAGCATCATACAAGCTATATGTCCATTGAAGCTGCTTTGAAAATTACAAGTGCCCATCCTCCAGGCCTTCTGATTCTCTGGGTGAGGGCATAATCACCTCCATCCTTACATATTTAAAAACTATATTTTATCTTCAAGGACCTTTCTAGTCCTGAAATAATATGACTCCAAAAATAACTCACTTCTATAAAACCTGCATGAAGATCATTTGATCACTTAGTCATAATAGCTAGTCCATAATATTCATAAATCAAGAACCTTTTATAATGGCTTTTTCATATCATATAATAGCTTCTATGTACTCAGTGCTTATGATATGCCAAGTACTTGGCTAGGCACTTTACTCATATTATCTCTTTTAAAGTCGTTGAGCTATCATAATAACTCTATGATGATTTATTTGTTTTTATTTTGTGGACAAAAGAGCTAAGAGTGAAAATGGCAGAATCATAATATGAATCATATAGAATCCTTATAATCAATTCTATTATTTGCTCTACTAAATTCTGTTCAATAAACTCAATCAAATCTTTTTGAATTTAACATACATGTGTTAATATATAACATTAAATTTTAATCATTTTTTCCATTTAAAAGAGTGTTCTAAAGCTTTAATTTGGTTTGATCCCACCAAGAAAGTAACAAAATTTTTCTTCACAGAAGGTGTCTTTTAAAAAAATAATGTTTATTAAGTCCACAGTAAAATCACTTACACTTTTCATAAAAACATTGTACGACACAGAAAAGGTAAAAGGGACTGAAATTTCAAAATCCAGCCATATTTTAAGGTATCTCTGTTTAATCATGTATTATTTGAATCCTCAAAATAATTCATAGTTATGTCTAAAGGTTTACTTTAAATTTTTGTTTTAATATTAACAAAATTCTGTCTTCCCTAAATCACACATTATGTGCTAATGAAAGGATATAGCCCACATGTAAATGAAGGGGAGGTTTATCGAGTATGGGTTAAAAAATAAAATACACCACTTTACGTTAGAGACAAACATACCTAAGATGAAATCCCAGCTAGGGATCTGATCCACATCTTGAATCTGAGTCTGTCAGTCTAGTATGAGGACCAAAGTGCCTAAATCTTGAGAATAGTTGTGAGAATTAAATCTGTATGAGTGCCTAGTAGAGTTCCTGGCTTTTACATATATAAATAGCCCTACCTCTTCCTTAAGCTTTTAGCATGGGAATGTAGGTATAAAATTTACACACAAACCTGTGCATCATGTAATTTTACTGCTATGAAACAGAGCATATTTTAACCATGACTACAACAGCAGACTCTATTTCTTAAGTTCCAAAGCAATTAGATCGTTATTACATACTTTCACAACTCCAAAGTCTTCGTTTCTTTGGGGTTGTCAAAGTATGTAATAATGATCTAATTGCTTTGGAACTTAAGAAATCAGTTTAAAAGCATCTGAATAAGGTTATGCAGTTGACATCCAGGTCACGGAAGGAATGGAGCCATTAAAATGAGGATATAATGTGGATGGAGAGGCAGAGGAAAAAGCTTTTCCAAAGATAAATGGTCAATGTCCTTTGGGAAAGTGGAGACAGAAATGGCCTTAGGTTGTACTAGAGGAGAAAGCAGTGCAGAATCTCTTCTGTTTATCTACTTTCTAGCTTGGAAAATAAGCATAAAATATGTTATTTTCACTGAATTTTTAACAAAGAGCAAACAAAAGGGAGGAGAAAAGCTTATAAAATTGACTTGTTTTGTCCATTTTAAAACTTTTCTATTTGTCATTAAAAGGTGATATAAGGCTGAAATACAGTACCATTTTGGAGTCTTTATAACTCACTCTTTAGATAATATGTAAATCTTAATTCTACAGAATTCATTTTAGTTTTAATTTAATATTGACCTGAATACCATATGAGTTTGACAAATATTAGTATGCACAAATGTTTAAATGTGTTTTTTAAGCTGTAATTAATTCACACTCCTCTCCAAAATTGTTTTCTTTCTATTCTTCAAAATTAGAGACTACAAGTTTCAGATATCTGACAATTTTGTACTTAAACATGTGTGATCTATGAGGTCATGAACTATTGTCTCACTACAGTAAAAGGTACTTTAGAATTTTACTAACTCCATTTTTTATCTTTTTACCTTTCCCGAAAAGGAGTTGTCATCCAAGCCTACCATATCAACTTTCAGTCATCTTTGGGGGAAAGTCCCTAATGATATAACATTAAAAACCTGAAACAGGAACAGAGCATGAATCTTTGTCTAACTTTACCAGATTTGACAACTAATGCTAGACTTCACCACCAAATTCACGGAAGCTGTCGTCTGCAGTACTTCTTGAGAACGGTCCTGATTGCTCACTATAGTTTTAGACCTTTTTTTTTTATAACCACATTTAAACAGATCTTTACTTCTGCTTGAAACTGCTCCATTTTTACATCTTTGTTTAATTTTTAAAGTAATTTTACTTAGTGCTCGGTCACTACCACTCTCGTTTTCTTGTTTCTTAAAGATCTACTTTGCTGTTTCATCTCGTGAACTGGCAGAATATTTAGGAATTAATTAGTTAAAATATTAATATGTTTTAAGTTGAATATAATTAAATCAACAGTGGTTCCTGGTTTGATTTTTAGCTGAGAGATTACAATAGAGTCTGTTTTCCTACATCAGATGTGTTGATTAATACATCATAGAATTAGGCTCCAGGTTTTTCCAGCTCGATTAATTGATGAGAAGTCAGAGCTTGGGGCTGTATAATTAAGTTTGCTGAGAAATTAATGCAGAAATTGGCTTTGTGATTTGATTGGTTTAAAATCTATGAATATACTTACTTAATCCTTTTGAATTAAACTTGGGTGCCAAAAAATTCTGTTAGCTACATTTCTGCAATGCTATATGTCCAAAGTAATACTCTTTTGCAGTCAGTGAAAGAAATGAATGTATACAAAACATAGTAATCCCCAGATATCCAGTGAAAAGATTATTTTCTTGTTCATTGGCAAAATATGCTGGACATCCTTAATATTTTTCCTTTCCCAGTTGATCTTTGAATTAATATTTGTGCCATAAATAATAAAATTCCGTGGCCAAATACACTGTAGTGTACTATTAGGATTAACTGTTCTTATAGGTCAGCAACATCAGGCAATTTTTATGCAAAGAGGGAATGCTAAATAAGAAAAATCATTTAACAGCCGTGTGTTATACTTTACTGTATGACAGCTAATGGTTCTATGGGAAAAAGGGAGAGCTTGAAAGATTGTCTTTTGAGGAGTAGAGTGAAGTCCAGCTATTTAAGTGCTACATATTAATTACAAAATAAACACATTATGAAGTAGCAACCAAGCTAATAAAATGATTTTTTTAGTCATTCTTTTTCTCTCCCTCTTATAACTCCACAACATTTTCAAGCTGGTAGCATACACTTTAGATGGAATGTCATTTCAATAACCTCTCTCTCTCTCTTTCGCTCTCTCAATTGTTTTTTCTTTCTGCCCTTCCAATATTAAACCACACAGGTAAATTGAGTTTTAATTCACTGTGTTTTCATCATACTTAGAGTATACTGCCTCACATCTGTCAAAGTCAAATATATAAATAGCTTTTTTTATTTCTCCATAGTTCTCTTCTTGTATATTTTTGATAGTTACTAATTTTAGATACTCAATTAGCTTATTTTGTGGATTTAAATAATATTATCATAATGTTAACAAATAATCTACTTAAACACTGTCCATTTATTGCATCAATTGAGACTATATTACTCACTATGTATACTGAGGGTATTTGTACATTCTCTCTTTCTTGTACTATTTCTGTTTTTAATTGCCCAAATTTTGCCAGTTACATATTTATATATTTTTTCTATTTTATCACATTTCCATTTTCTGCCACAGCTAAATCTTTGGATTTTCCCAAAAGTTAACACTAAACATGAAAATATCATAAATAGCATTTAAGTTATTATAACCAGAACAATATTGTTTTTTACAGAGCCATGTGGTACAGGATTATATGACTTTCCTTTACGTTTCAATGCCAACACACGCCACTTTAAGGAAGACGTTTTTGGTGAATCTTGAACAAATACATTTTTTTTTGCACTTTGTTAAATCTTAACTATAATGCTATATATTTTCTTACTAACATGGATGCCATACAAAAACACTAGAAAGGGCATACATAGAATTTGATTCAAGATATCTGGTTAAAGATTCACGTTTGATTACTTGCATATTTCAAGTACTTCTAAGCTTTAGATTTGGACCTTGAATTACTGATGTAACTTTCTATATAATTGTCATTTCCATTTGTCTTTATTTTTGTTTTTGGACAAAAAAATGAAGTTTTTCTTATATCCTTACCTTTATTAAAATTCTCAATTATAATAGCTATTGCTTGCATTATTTTTTCCCAAAAGACACCATTCCACCGCACTTTGCCCTTTTAGTCCTAACTGAATAAAGTGTCATCTGATTCTGTACAGTTTTTATGGTAGACTTCCAATGGCCCTTTCACATGGAAAATATTTTAAGCATAATAGAAACATATAGATAATATATGCATATATGTGAATATAAAATTTGTCTCACACTTGACAGATGGTTTGGCTGGGTTTAGAAGTCTAAGTTCAAAATAATATTTCCTCAGAACCTGAAACGCTTCACCTTGTTGTCTTCTTGAACCCAGTGTCATTTACGACAGACTGGTTATCATTTCCTCTTAGATTATGAGAGGTATAATAGGTTTTCTTTTGTGTTTTTAACAGATTTAGAATAATCTTCATCCTTGATGTTCTGACATTTCACAGGGACACATCTAGTGATGGGCTTTTTTTCCCCTTTAATCCTATTATCTCTCATTACAAACACTTTCTATAAGAAAAAAAAATTCTTTTTAAGTTCTGGGAATTTTCTGTGTTTTTTTTACTTGAACATTTTCTCTCATTCATCTTTCATGCTCTTTTCCAGGAGATTCCCAGTGTTTATGTTAAGTATCCTTGGTGGCTGACTCTCTAGTTCTCTTTTCTGTTTGTTTGTTTTCCATTGTATTTTCATTTCTTTGTCTATTTGCTCTATATTCTTGAAGGTTTGTTTTAACTTTATGGTCCAACTTGCACATTGAAGTTTTATTTTATTTGCTAATTGCCTGTTCGACTTTCCAATGACTCTTTCTTGTTCTCTGCTTATTTTGGTAATAACAACATTGAAACAAATTTCTTATTCAAACTCTATTTGAAAATCTGGGGAAGGTAATAATAATATTAAAAATTTTATTTTGATCTCCAAATTCATTTCGATGAAGTCTTCCTTGTCTATGTTGGGTTTGCATTTTCATTCTATAAGTACTGGTGAATCTTGATTGCCTGTTTACCGTTTAGAAGACTGATTATCACTCTTGCTTTCTCCTCGGGATTTCCTTGTTGTCTGTATGAATAAAGCAAAACAAAATCCTTCTTTCTTTTCATGGGAAATGTGAATGAGAGCTGTGATAAGCGTGAGAACTGTGTTTTTCATTTTTAGGCTAGTTTTGGGGACAGAAGGAGCCACTAGCCTGAGGATTCCTTATTTCCAGGTTTAGGAAGTAAGTCTCCGTTGTAGATATGGGTACTTCTGACAACCCTTATTATTCCCAAGATTACATTCAGATTTTTTTTTAAAGTGACCTCTTTCTTTGTGGTCATTTTCATTTATTACTTTTATTTTTCACATTCCTTACTTGTTCTGTTTGAGAACATTTGGTTTGAAGTTTCTTTCTTTAGTTTTTCAATAGACCCTTCACCATTTTGGAACTTATCTTTTCCTCAACTTTCATACCTCCAAATACACCTCCTGATCCTCTCATAGGCTCCAACTGAAGACTGTTTCCTAATTCAGGTTTTTAACTACAACTTTTCATACCACTTCACCTGTAAACGGCCTCCCATCTGCTTCCTTTCACCCAGAGATAGGCTACAATCCCTGATCTGTTGATGTTCTGTGAACATCATTGTTTTCTTCTGTGAGTTTACCTCCTTTGCGTTTCGAAGTAGGAAAATAACCATACCCAAAGCTTTAACCAGATATTCAAAATCAATTTTTGAATACTCCTTTTCAAGTGTTTTTATAATATACTTGTGTTCAAAAGAAAAAGTATATAAAAATTGGTGATCAACAACAGTTATCCAGGTGCAGTGTCTCATGCCTGTACTCCGAGCACTTTTGGAGGCCAAGGCAGCTGGATTACCTGAGGGCAGGAGTTTGAGACCAGCCTAGCCAAAATGGTGAAATCCTGTCTCTACTTAAAATGCAAACTTAGCTAGGCATGATGGCACACACCTGTAATCCCAGCTATTTGGGAGGCTGAAGCAGGAGAATCTCTTGAATCTGGGAGGCAAAAGTTGCAGTGAGCTGAGATTGTGCAAATAAACTCCAGCCTGGGATACAAAGTATGATTCTGTCTCAAAAAAAAAAAAAAAAAAAGACAGTTTAGTAAATGGAATGAAAAAATAGCATTCTAATGAAAGAAAAACAACATTTGATTATCATATAATTTCATATATACAGATAAACTCTGGAAATATTAAATATTGAAGGTGAAAAAGAAGTAACAAAGTAAGTTGAAGAAAATGCATTGTTAGTTGATTTAAAGTTAATTGAAGGAGACTGTTTTAGATATAGGGGTGTTAGAGAGTTCTTAAAATCTGAAGCATAAATAGCCAATGGAAAAATTATGTATGAGATTATGTAAAAATTAAGCATTTGTTTTTAGAAAGTAACACAATGTCCAGAGTTAATGACCACAGGGAAGAGGCAAATTGCCATGCCTAAAATTGACATGTCATGAATATTTCCACTATTCAAACATTTCCTGAAAATCAGGGAGACAACTCAGGATCCCAGTAGATAAACAAGCAAATATTATAAATAGGAAATTTCCAAAAAAAGAAAAGCCTTGAAAGGTTAGTAATCATATCAAGAGAAGTAAAAAATCATAGAGTCAGGAAGAGACCAAATAGAACAACACATATCACATTCACACATCTACATACAATTGTACATTTGTTTGACTAGCAAAAGTTAGAGAGAATGGGCCAATGACCAGTAAGGGCCGAGACATGGAACCCAGAAGCCCTCGTGCATTGTTGTTGGGGGCACAGTCTGCAGTGGGCATTCTAAAAAGCTATTGGCACTTTATATTGAAACTGATCATGCATAGCTCTGACCTAGTAATGCTTACGCATGTTTGCAAATAAACAGGTTGAGGGCGCTTATTGCAACTTGTACATACTCTCAGGAAATTAAAGCAACACTGGGTATCCATCTCTGACAAATGGGTAAGTGAAATGCATGCGTGTATACTATGGAGTAGCAGGACTACTGAGTAATGGGTAGCACGTTTGCTTGAAAACATGAAAAAAGAGAGATACAGTGTGGTAGTCGGACATGGTGGCTTACCCCTGTAATCTCAGCACTTTGGGATGCCAAGGCAGGTAGATCACAAGGTCACGAGTTCAAGACCAGCCTGGCCAACATGGTGAAACTCCGTCTCTTCCAAAAAGATACAAAATTAGCTGGGCATGGTGGTGCATGCCTGTAATCTTAGCTACTCAGGAAACTGAGGCAGGAGAATTACTTGAACCCGGGAGGCAGAGATTGCAGTGAGCTGATATCGCGCCACTGCACTCCAGCCTGGGTGACAGAGCGAGACTCTATCTCACAAAAATAAACAAATAAATAAAATAATCACACACACACACACACACACACACACACGTATAGTGAGGAGTAAAAACAATGTTGAAAACTATGAGATCAATACCTCAGAACTGGCCAGACTACGTGTCCTCGGAAAATGCCTCCACTTATTTGGCTTAAGCTGCTACACACATCTGCCTGGCTTTGCTTGCATGCCTGTGAGGTGAGGATGAGTGAACAGCGAGATCAAACCCTAGTGAAGGAGGGAGCTGTCCAAGGCATCTGGAAGGAAATGGTCAAGGTCTCCAGGGTGGGAGTAAGTCACTCAGCTTCTGCAAGGCTCATTCTCACTCTGACTTTGCTCTGGGCCATACAACCGGAGCCCATCCTACCATGAGCTCTTAGACAGAACCCATGTCTTTTCCTGGGATTGGAGTTGGTCTGTGTTGTTTTTACTGCTGTGGAAGTGAACTGGGTCCAGGAGCTACACTTGCTTTGCATTTTTTGTGTTCATTTGTATAATGTGATAATAATTTTGTAGAATTTTATTTTTAATAGTACATATTGTTGGGATGTATTTTTTTGAGTTCAAATCCCAGATGTACTCATGAGCTCTGTAACCTTGAGGAATAAGGTTGATAGTACCTGTCTGATGATATGTGGGGGAGGAGTAATGATTTAATTTCATAGATTCTAGGGACTATGTGAAGGCACAGAATACTCAAATCTATGGCTGCTATGTCAACATTAACTTTAAGTCAGCATATTCGACAGGAAAATCTATTCTGGACAGATTTTTTTTTTTAATAAGGCTACATTAGGACAAGTGCAGTGGCTCACGTCTGCAATCCCAGCACTTTGGGAGGTGAGGTGGATGGATCACCTGAGGTCAGGAGTTTGAGACCAGCCTGGCCAACATGGCTAAACCCTGTCTCTACTAAAAATACAAAAATTAGGCATAGTGGTGCATGCCTGTAATCCCAGCTACTTTGGAGGTTGAGGCACTAGAACAGCTTGAACCCTGGAGGCAGAGGTTGCAGGGAGTCAAGATTGTGCCACTGCACTCCAGCATGGGCAACAAAGTGAGACTCTGTTTCAAAAAATAAAAATAAAAAAAGTAAAAATAAGGCAACATATCAGTGTCAGCTTAGATAATCAGAAACAAATGACCAAGACTAATTTATAGGCTAAGAGAAGAAGTAGATCATAGCCTTAGCAATGCCCCTCACTAGCTCTGTTTGGAAATATCATTGTCCATCCACTCAAATATTCACTCAAGTAGTATTAAGTAAGCACTGGCCACATTTCTCTGTGTGTTAGGTAGTTGCTCACTACTCCACTATTGATTCAATAGCTATTTATCACGTGCCTATTATGTGCAAGGTGTTGTTCAGATAAACGTCAGGGTTTTGACAACGGCAAGGAATGATTGATCCCTGAATTCAGGACATGAACTCACCAGCATCATTTCACCCTGTTATCCAAAAACTTTTATCTTGCTTATATTTTTCAAAAGTTTTGGCTTCCTTATTCAGTTATGTGAAATGATGCTTATAATATCTTCCTGTGGAGAAGACTGGAATCAGCCAAAACCAAAAAAGCTGGTTAACCCTCTCTCTGAGTCACTACCCACCGTGCTATTCCCTGTAGGTTAAGGCGATCTGCAGGTGAAGTAGACCTGCCTTCAGGGATAGGTGATGAGAGGAGACGGAGGAGAATGCTTCCTCATTGACAAATGACAATCAGGCTAATTCTGCCACAGGGAGAAGAGAACATGCAAATAACTCCTACCTGCGTGCGCTGGCTTTGGGAAAGACACAGAATTCTGTGGAGGGATAAGTGAAGGTATTGAAATCAGTATTCCCTCATCACTCACTAGCTGAGTGGTGCTAGAGTGATAGATCTAGATAGTAAGTTTTTGAATTTTATTTTAATGCAATATAAAGCACATTATGAAGGAACCCTGAATGCAAGCCCTTTTTGGAGACAGAGCTTCCATGACATTCAAGAGCAGTTTCTACATTACAAACTTTCTTAAACATCTTTATAAAATCATTGCAATGTAATTGCAAACTATTTTTTTTTAATTTTAAGAAATTCAGGGATTTTCACAAGTACTTTTTTTGTCCATCACACAAATACTCCAGTGTAAAGATATATGTAAATTGCTGGCTGAAAAACAAGACAATAAAAAACAGAACTTGTTTTGGGATTGCCAGTGCTCTCAGATGGCAGAAACATCCTTGCAACAAATAATTATAACAGAAGTCATAGGCAATGCTTCTGGGTTTCAATGTCAGAAGGGATAAAACCTCAAGAGAGGACCAGAAAGATGCTTCTGAAGGAGATGAAATTTGATCTGGACTTTGAAGTTAGGATCAGTCATTCTTTGACAAATATTTTATGAATGTCTACTGTGGGAAATGTCAGGAAGTCTCTGCCCAAATGTATTAATGATAGCATGTGGAGGACAGCATTCATACACTTCAACAAATCAATGTTTGCCTACAAATTTGATTAGTGCAGTGAAGAGCAGAGATATGAAAAGATGTCTAGGAGGACTCCAAGACACAGGGAGAGTCAGGAAGAGTGGGGTCAGGAAGAGTGGCACAGATGAGCTGACTTTAAGGAACATCAGAAAATAGAACATGGTGGTCAGCCTTGGTGGCTCACACCTGTAACCCCAGCACTTTGGGAGGCCGAGGCGGGTGGATCACCTGAGGTAGGAAGTTTGAGATCAGCCTAACCAACAGGGAGAAACCCGTCTCTACTAAAAATACAAAATTAGCCAGGCGTGGTGGCGCATGCCTGTAATCTCAGCCACTCTAGAGGCTGAGGCAGGAGAATCGCTTGAACCTGGGAGGCGGAGGTTGCCGTGAGTCAAGATCATGCCATTGCACTCCAGCCTGGGCAACAAGAGCGGAATTCTGTCTCAAAAAAAAAAAAAAAAGAAAAGAAAAGAAAATCGAACATGGTGATTAAGTAGAAGGAAAAGACTATGTCAGTTAAAGGGAACAGATAGCGCACTGGCCATGTTATGCAATAGGACATTGCAGTCTGCTGGACACCAAAAGTCACTGGGGGTGCTGTGCACACAGTGAGGCAGAGCTTGCATTACCGGGAGGCTGGAGGCTGGAGGGAGAGGCTGTGGAGGCAGATCACGTGGTTTGCTCGCTGTCTGCTGACCCGCTCTTCCACCCTCTCCTTGCCTCCTTGCCTCTCTGTGCTTATCCACATTGGAAATGCTTCATTCTCACTTTGTGTTTTCTACTTGCCTCTTTCTCATGTCCATCTAGGGTTTAGTTAACTTCCATAGTGCTGGTCCTGGTAGTACTAGCAGTAGTTAACTCAACACTAGCTTGCTCTCTATATCCCAGTCACTGTCTAAATAACCAACCGGATTGGCCCACCTGATTCTCACAACAACCCTGAGTGGTAAGTGCTCTTATCAGCACCTCATCATTGATGGAATTAGGCACATGAAGGTTAAGTCACTTGCCCAAAGCCACATCCCTGAAAGAGAAGAACCAGCTTGCAGGCCTGGACCACCGTGTCCTTAGCCCATGCTCTAAGAGCAGTGCTGCACTGCCAGCGCCCAGGCCTGCCTGGCATCAGGGAGGGAAAATAAAGAAAGGAATAAGAACCATCTATATGTCTATATTTTGTCAGGGTGAAGGGATGCTACATTATATCTCCTTCCTGAAATGCACAATATTTTTTAACACACTGAGTCCATGGAATGGTTAGACTGCTCCAAATAACTGATGGGAAATATTTAATGACCAGAAGCTCATTCGACTGTCTGTCGGCACTATTCATACCATGAATCAGAGATACGACAGCATGCTGGCTGTTTTGCTACCACAGAAATTAATCTTTAATTTACTCATCTCAAAAATGAACACTGACTGCATAATTAGGATAAATGTCTGATGTTAATAATATGCGTCCCTACAATTAGTCCTGAATTCATCATGTTAGCGGCAAACTAGTATTGATTAAGAGATTAAGGGCCCCAAAGATATGCAGAAAATGTTATTAGCACCCCAGAGGTGTCATGACAGCATTTAAATAAAAGATCTTGCATTGTGCATCAATATTAGAAATATTTTTATTAAAGTTCAGTACATTTTGTAACTATATAAAATAATGCCTAAAGTTATTAATTTGTAATCAAGCTAAGGTTGCTCATTTCTTCACATTTAAGCATTGGAGTCAGTATATGGTATTCTACTAGTACTTTGCACTGTATCTGCACCCATCTTCTCACGAAAATATCATAGAAAGGCAACACAGAAAATAAAAAATAATAAAAACCCTAAAGCTTTACTGTAAAAATTAGATACAAATTAACATTAATTAAAAGAGAAGTGGATGTGTGTTGAGCAGATCTCCTCTGAGTCTGTGCTTCTGCTCAGGGAACGCAGTGGCTTCACCGCTCCAGACATTCAGGGAACAAGGTAGAAATAAATTTTGTTTTCAGTGTATCACTCCCCAGATTTAGAGATGTGGGGTGCATTAGCCCAAGACCCGAGTCTTCTGTCCCACCTCCCTTTCAGAGAAGAGAACGGCACTTTCTGTGGCCTTCTCCGCCCCATCAGTGTGTGAGTGGGGATGAACAGGAGACAAAGCAGCTGGAGAAAGTCAAGTTGGGATGGCTTTTACGTTGCACGTTTTTGGATATGGAAGCCTCTCTAGGCAAATGGTAAATAGAGGTGTGTAAAATCTGGATTCAAGCACTGCTGCCTTCAACGCCCTGCAGGCCCACCGTGCTCTTCCTTGCTCTATGTAGCTGCTCTTTACTTTTGTCCACCCTGATTCAATGTCCAGGTCTGGCTCTGCACCACGGCTTTGCAACATTCATCTTTTCTTCCTTTTCTCTGAAAATTCATTTCAGACATTCTCGCTTGTTTTATCATTTAACTCTCTTTTGAACATAATTCTACTACGAACACTTCAGCTCCGTCCTCACTGACCATAAATACTGTTTATTTCTGCTCTTATCCTGATTGTACAGAAGTCAGGTGAGCTGAATTCATCAAACGAGTTGTGGGAAGTAAACACAGCCAGAGCTTCATAGGTCAGTATTAAGGAATTATGACTTCATGTTTTGTTCACTTTTTGAACCATGAATTAAAGTGATCACACTATGATCCCAATGAGCTCATAGTAGTTTTCAAAGTATTTTGATTCATTCAGTTTTATTTTTTTAAGAATATTGTAGTGATTTGGTTTTGAAATATTACTATATCCTTAAAGTTAAATTTACTGAAATGTTATAAAGAAGCACTCCATGTAAACCTGAGAGACAGGAAAACTTATTAACAATTCACTTGTAATTTATCTTTTGGATTAAAAAGCCTTTTATATGTGAACAGAGTCTAATCACGTGTTCTGCAAAGCACCTGCCATTTAGGTGCTGTTTTAGTCTGAAATTACTGTTTATGTATTTACAAGTAGAAGTCAAATAAACTGAAATTGCACAGAATTTTTTTTTGACTAAGAAAATACATCATTTGAAGTTTTTACAAAATTTAAAAAGTGTTTGTAATCTTAAATGCATACCTTAGTTAATCAAGTATTTCACTATCTTCAGATCTCATATTCTATGTCTGCAAAATGGATCATGCAATTGCTAATCAAGCTCCATAAACGTTTTGTAAGCAGTGATTTGGGATATTTAATGCTGATTTTCTTGGCTAGAGCTTTGTCCAAGTCCTCAAACTGAAAACTGAAGTTGTAACGTATCTGCAGTGAAGAGACAGGCAGTAGTGAAGAGCAGTGCACTGAAGCAGTTGCAATCCGGCCCTGCCTGGAACTTTGCCCAACTAGGATCCTCCTCCCCTTCTCTCACAAACACACCTGACAGAGAATTTTAGATCTTTTGAAGAAGATACTGACGTGGAGAGTTTATAACTGATGGCATTGTGGCTGCATTTTGTGATGGAAGAAGGGGACATCTCTGTCTTCATGGCTGGATGCTTGCTCAGCTTCAGACACTTGTAGCCCCTGGGAATCCTGCCCCAGAACTGGAGTATATTGAGAAACTTCTTTAAACAGTCTGACACGTGTCTCTCGACATTTGAGTAAGCAATTGCAGGAGCTTCTATTTTTCTATTGAAGGACTTTGAAGGTGAGAGGCTGGGGAGAGCTCGAGTTGGCAGGCATGGAGTTAATCCATCTCATGAACCTTTTGGCATATGGGTGCCATGGAAGTTGAAGCCTTGATGTCTGTAAGATATCCTCCCAAAAGCCTAGGCTTCCCAGTGAGTACTTGATCAGTGGTCAGCCTGTGGGGATCCTCTTGAGCAGGAGCTGTGAGAACGAGCCTTACATGTCGCGGAAGGTGTCAGCTTTGTAGCACTCCCTACAGGGAGAACCAATGGTGAGCCGATGTCAAGCAGCAGACAACTGTACTGGCAGAAACACCTGAGATAATGGACGAACCTGCAAAGACTTCACCCCTTTTCACCCATATTTCATTGCCAACCCAAGTAAGCCAGAAAAGGAAGAAACCGTGGAGTGGAAGAAGAAGAATGAACTGACCTCCCGCGTTCTCCCATGGTGGATCTGGGAGCCATAAACTAGCCCTGGAGGGAGCAGGTGTAGGTGGAGATGTGTGTCAAGGAGAGAGACTTGGAGTTAGAGGTGAGACTTGAGGTTAGCGGTGGGACTTGGAGTTAGAGGTGGGAAGGGAAGGGTGATTGAAACTTGGCATGACTCATTGATACGTGAAACTGACTAAATTGCTGACATGAGATTGTTAGGCTCAAGACGTCATTAAGTCGCAGAGAAAGGTGATACACAGAGCATGCTTGAAGACAGTGGCTGGCAGTACATAAAGGCATTTATTTTTTATCTCACCAACTTGAAACGATCTAATAATGTATTTACTATATTGGCAGTAATAAGGCATTTATTTTTATATCTCACCAACTTCAAACTAGGAGGTAGGTGCATACCTCCTTAAAGTAGAAGTCATCTGAATTATTAAGAGGATTTCAAAATCCAGTAGATTGACCAATTAATTTTTATATCTCACCTAAACTATCAAATAATGTATTTACTATACTGGCAGTACACAAAGGCATTCATTTTTATATCTCACCAACTTGAAACTATCTAATAATATATTTACTAAATTAATAATATTGTTGGCAATTAGGAGGAGACATGAAATAAAATGAAGATGTTATGAAAAACCTTGTCTATGACAGTTCCTTAAATAATGCTCTAAGGAGATATTTTACCAAATAGAGGAATTCAGCCCATCTCTCCACCTTGTCCCCATTCCCTCTACCAGGTTTCGGAGTGGGACTGGTCAGATTGGGTTCTTTTCCAGTGTCAGGCATCTGAGGTTAGGTTCACCACAGCCAACTCTAGGAAGAACAATTTCTTTCCAGGGTACTGTGTGCATTGCCAGGATTGAATGGGCAAGCCAGTTCAACACTGTGATGGTTAATAGTGAGTGTCAACTTGAGTAGATTGAAGGATGCAAAGTATTCTTCCTGGGTGTGTCTGTGAGGGTGTTGCCAAAGGAGATGAACATTTAAATCAGTGATCTGCAAATGGCAGATCCGCCCTCAGCCTGGGTGGGCACCATCTAATCAGCTGCCAGCATGGCCAGAATAAAGCAGGCAGAAGTTGGAAGGAGCAGACTTGCTGAGTCTTCCGACCTCCATCATTCTCCCATCCTGGATCCTGCCCTCCAACATCAAACTCCAAGTTCTTCAGCTTTTGGACTCTTGGACTAACACCAGTAGTTTGCCAGGGGCTCTTAGGTCTTTGACCACAGACTGAGGCTTCCTTACTTTTGAAGTTAGGGGACTCAGACTGTCTTTCCTGCTTCTCAGCTTGGAGACGGCCTATTGTGGGATTTCACCTTGTGACAGTGTGAGTCAATACCCCCTAATAAACTCCCTTCATAACTTCATATATACATCTACCTTATTACTTCTATCCCTCTAGGGAACCCTGACTAATACAAACAAGTAGCTGGCAAACGGAAGGCTAAAGTAGGGTGAGGTTATAATGAAAAAGAAAATACTGTAGTGGGCAAGAGTAGGGATTATATTTGGAGCATGAGATTAAAAATGGAGAAGCACAGAATGATATATTCTGGTAGGAACACCTGAGCAGGTAGTAAGAAGAAGGCATCTTGAACCCTGGCTTTTCTATGTGACTTAAGGGTTATCTGGCATGTAATTGATAGGTTGAAGGACCCAGGAAGTAACACCCACTCTCACTGTGACACATCTCAGTGGTCAAGGCGTCAGTTTTAACAGTGAAAGGGTAAGTTGAATTTGGTCAGATTAAGAAAGGGACACAATTCCCAGACTGCTTCAGTCTCAGCAGGGATCCAAAATATCCTCATGTTTCCTTGAGGAGGTTTCTTAATGAAGAGTGGAAATAAAATAAAATTAACAAAAGTGAAGTAAGGAATAAATCATCAAACATTTTTGGTCAATCTATTGGATTTTGAAATCCTCTTAATAATTCAGATGACTTCTGCTTTAAGGAGGTATGCAAATTGTCTTGGATCACATTTGTGGCTGGATTCTGAGTAATTTAGCAACTCTGTTTACCAACTTCATAAAAATATGCATTTCTTGCTGTTGGTTTCTCAGTTATTGCCTTAGTTAATCTAGTAATGCCTGAATCACAAACTCATGAAAGGTGAAGTCTGATAAGTCAATGCAGCCGCTTTTCTATCCCAAAATTTTTCACAGGTGGTCTATGAATACCCAGAAATTTTTCTATATTAATAACTTATTGTTAAACATGTCACTTCAGTTCTATTATACATAAATCTTGAGTAATTTGGAATATTGATAATTGAAAAAGAAATAGGATCTAGGACTCTTTAAAAATGCAGAAAAGCCTTTAGATTTTAAATCTATTCATCTATCTCTCTATATATCTCTCTGTTTATCTAACATCTGTCTCTATCTATCTCTGTATCTATCCATCTATCTGTCTATCCACCAATCATCTCTTCTATCCATCTATAAGTCTTGATAAAATAAAGAAAATCCTGAGACCTGAGTTCTGGTTTCTAGGGAAAGCAGAAAATGGCACCTTTGAAAGTATAGCCACTCAGGCAAAACTTCTGCAAGAGGGACATGGAGAGGCAGGCGGAGGGACAGGAGAGGCCACAGGTAAGTCCAGGGAGCAGATGGTAGAAGAAACAAGCATACTTGCTAAAGAGTAAAGTAAAAATACACTCTGCATTTAGATGGCCAGCCTGGCCAAAATACATATACGTAACTTTCTGTTTCAATTTCAACATAGCAAAATAATTTTATAATCATATCACTGAAATTTAAGAAAGTAGCCAAAAAACTATGAATATAAAATGCTTAATGGTATTAATAGTATAGCTGATACTCATATGTTTAAGGTGCACAAAATGTTTTTATAAATCATTATTGAGGATGCTTCTCTTATGGTATAATTAATAAGCAAATACACATGCATACATATGGGCACAGTCTTTCAAGAGTTCATCACAATTCCATCTTATTTTTTCCTAATCTCCAGTGTTCACCCAGGGCTGGAAGACAACACAATTCAAATTACATGTTCAAGGTTAGATCAAAAAAAGCGATAGTTAAAGGAGAAATAGGATATGATGCACCCTCACAGCTTGTTTCTATCCCTTTATTAAAAAGATAAAGTTTGTGTGTTGCAATAACTTAAGATGAGCAGAAAATTTGGAGTAATAGTAGAGACAGACTCTGTGTCCTTCTCGCACAGGTGTTCTCCCTTGCCAGTATTTCACATGACCCAGGTATGTTGGCCAAAACTTAGAAACAAGCATGGGTACGTTACTATGAACTGCATTTCTGACCTGTTTTCAACCTATTTTTAGATAAACGTCATCGCGGCCAGCATCAATTTTGATAAGAGGAGAAAGCCCATCCCTGTCATGAATTTGGTGCAGCTTCACTGAAGGCCTGCAGCTTACTCTGCAGGTGAGGTCAGGGAGCTGCAGAAACAGAAGCCCAGATAGCCTGCTGGATTTGAAAACCAAACCGGAGGGTTCACTATTCCAAATGGAGGGTTTCTCTGTATGTGCAGGTCAATATTATTTTGACTATCAAAATCAGTATTTCTGCTTAAAGAAGCTGTTATGTATCAAGAGAGAAAACTGCCTTTTCCCACAGAACTTGTTTGACACAAGCATAACATTCTTTAAACTGTAAACCATAATACGCCCATAGAAATGCAGAAAAGAATGTCCAATGGTTCTGTGAGTACCATGTTGTGGATATCAATGTAACCAAAGCCTTATAGAGAGGTACAGCATAATGGGACTCCCAGGGCCCCTTGTGTTGCCACCCTAATGAATCTGACTCTTACAGTGACATAGTTTGGCTCTGTGTCCTCACCCAAATCTCATCTTGTATCCCCCATAATTCCCATGTGTTGTGGGAGGGTCCCAGCGGGAGATGATTGAATCGTGGGGGCAGGTCTTTCTGGTGCTGTTCTCATGATAGCAAATGGGTCTCACAAAATCTGATGATTTTTAAAGTGTGAGTTTCCCTGCACAAGTTCTCCCTTTGCTTGCTGCCATCCATATAAGATGTGATTTGCTCCTCCTTGCCTTCTACAACGATTGTGAGGCCTCCCCAGCCACGTGGAACTGTGAGTCCAATTAAACCTCTTTCTTTTGTAAATTGCCCAGTCTCAGGTATGTCTTTATGAGCAGCATGAAAACAGACTAATACATACAACAATGACTTCTCGTTTTTCTCTATGGTTTCACCTTCTAAACATATATCTAAAGTACTTAGGTTCATTCTCCTAGGATTTTTGTAACTTTATATAAATGAATAATCAGTGAGTTTCTTTGGATTCTGAGTTCTTTTACTCAACATGTTTGTAAGATTCGATTTCATTATACTTTACTTTTAGTTGTACAATGTCATTTTCATTACTCTGTCACATTCCATTATAGAAACTATTCAAATTGATTTCACCACTTAACTGATTCATTTCCAGCTGAGGCTATTGTTACTAATGTTACTCTGTGTGTGTGCATTTATGCATATACCTAGGAGTAAAAGTACTGGGTCATGAGCAATTGATACCTTAAAACTTGCCAGGTACTTTCAAATGTCTTTCTAAAATGGTCACACCTGCTTATACCTCACCAGCTCAGGATGAAGGACCAAGTATTTCTTATTCACTATGATATGTCTTGTGGTCAATGAGATCTGTCTTAGACATTCTGGGTGGTATGCATTTGAAACATTTCAAGTGAAGTATAGCATTGATGTGGGAAAGGGCAGGGAAGTGCCAGGTAGAGAAGGACAGGTTCCATGGGGAGAGCACCACCCTTGAGCCTGTGCCCACAGACCTAAATGAGGGCAGGCATTTCTGTTTTTGGGCCCAGAAGGTTGCCTTTTGGCCCATCACACCTCCCGTCCTGTGCAAACATAAACCTGAGATCTTACATAGACACAGACACAAGGAGCTGGATGTCAAGAGGAGCAGAGGAACACACCAGCAGACACCGGCAGACCAGCAATCAGAACAATGCGGACACCGAGGGGAATTCGGGTGGGAGTGGTCAGAGGAGAGTCCAGCTGCTGGGCCGCCCAACTCTAGGGGAGGACCACCTTCCCACTCCATTCCCTTTTTGGCTCCCTATCTATCTTGCTGAAGGCCACCTCCACCACTTGATAAAACCTTGCACTCATCCTCCAAGCCCATACGTAATTTGATTTTTCCAGTACAAGAATTTGGGATACAGAAAGCCATCTGCCCTTGTGATAAGGCAGAGGGTCTAATTGAGCTGATGAACACAAGCCATCTGCAGATGGTAAAGCTGGAAGAGCACACTGTAGCACATGTCTACTTGGGCTGCGGTTCATAAACACTCACCCCTAGATGCTGCCGTGGGGTCAAAGCCCAAAAGTGCTCCCCACAACCTCTGCACCCACCCATCTGCATGCTTCACCTAGGGGTTTGAGAAGCAAGACACCAAAGAAGCAAGTCACACTACTGTTGCATGCCTGTGAGGGGTAAGGGAACTCTCCAATTTCAGCATTTCTTGTGAGGATTTGTAAGACCTTGGAGAGATGCATCCTGGATAATAAATATTTTTTATATGTTTCCATAGTCAAATATTGTTTGGTGCAAAGAAATACCCAGCTACTCTACCCTTGTAATGGAATAAACTTTACTTGAATTGATTTGGGAAAAACAATGACTTGTGTCCTACATAGCTATGAACTAGAGGCAGGAGTCGCCTCTGTGTTAACACAGAATGCAGGGATCAAATAAACACCTGAAATGAAGCCACTCTTAAAACTACAGGTGGAGGAAGAACACTCAACTTCAGAAGGCCAAAGGAAGGTTAGAAGTCATTGTTGTGGAGTTTTACTCTGAGAGAGAGATGTGACTACTTAGGGGACTGTCAATGATGTTGTTTGGCTGTGTCTGCATCCAAATCTCATCTTGAAACTGTAGCTCCCCAAGTCCCCAAGTGTCATGGGAGGGACCCAGTGGACAGTATTGAATCATAGGGGTGGGTTTTTTCCATCCTCTTCTCATGATGGTGAATAAATCTCACATGATCTGATGGTTTTATAAAGCGCAGTTCCCCTGCACATGCTCACTTGCCTGCCACAGTCAAACCGAAGATGTGACTTGCTTTTCCTTTCCTTCCACCATGATTGTAAGGCCTACCCAGCCATGTGGAATTGTGGGTCAGTTAAATCTCTTTCCTTTATTATTACCCAGTCTCAGGTATGTCTTTATTAGCAACATGAGAACAGACTAATACAGTTAAGATCCTGGGAAGCAATTTGCATAGACCAAGGAAGAAAAGGAGTTTCCAAGCAGGGTGGCTGGGAAGGCAGGCCTAGTGTTAAGCACCATCAGGTATGCTCAGGGCTCACTTGCATGAGTCACCAGGTGGTGAAGGTGAGTTGGTCTGCTTTAAATGGATGGAGACAGGGTTCACAGGCAGAATTTGTGGATACAAAAATAAACAATACTCTCTTATGACCCTTTGGGTATCTGTCTGATCTAACAAAGCTGTTTGTGAGAAGAAAAAACTAACCCATACGTGTCAAAATTAGTTGGAGTCTTACATGGAAATCTTGTTCTTTTTCTTGTTTGTAAGTGGTGAATTGCTCAAATTAATATATATACAAAACTTTAAATATATAAATTATTATAATATTGCAATAATATTATACATATATATTTGGTTCATCTCTTTAAACTTCAGTTTCCTTACTTATATAAAAGGTCAGAGGATAAATATTTAGCTTAGAGAAATTAGGTTTCTACTTGTAAGTACAGTGAGTGCTGCTGCTTCTTCTGTTTTTTTTTTTTTCTTAAAATAGGGTCTTGTTATGTTGCCCAGGTTGGAATGCAGTGGTTATTCAAAGGCATGGACATAGCACACTACAGTCTCAAACTCCTGGGCATAAGCAATCTCCTTGCCTCATCTTCCCAAGTAGCTGAAACTACAGATGTGCACAGCTACGTCAAGCCTAAAATGTCTTCTTATAGCAAGGAGCCATGATAGAGTGTGAATAATGTGAACAATGTTTTTTATGACTAAGTTATATTTCTACAATATTGAATTAGACAATAATGATAACTTCAAAGCTTTCATTCTTAATCTTGAATGCATTCGAATATTTACACTATTTGTAAGAATTAGTCAGACTGTGTGTGATCCTAACATAGATAAGGACATTGAGACTTACATGTACATGGAGAGATACAACGACTTGCACAAGGTGACAGAGATGAGATCCAAACTCCCATCCTCTTGATTATCAGTAGGATCAATCAAAATAAAACTGTGATGTCCGAAATATCACTATTCTAAGGAGTAAAGGTCAAAAGTGCATCCGTGAGTCCCAGTATAAGACTGGTGCACGATGGGACAATCTTTGTCCTTCCTTGAATTTCTAATAAAAGAAAAGTGGTCTATAAAAGAAAGGTGGTCTATATTCACAAAAAAAGAACTGTCAGAGAAGGCTGGGAAATTTTCTAACAGAAGCTTCTGTGTTTCATTCATGCTATAAACTATTTTGAAAGATTCGATTTAGTTGTAACCCTCTCCAAGAAGACATTTTTGTAACCTATGGCATGCTATTATGCCCTTCTGGGTTCACGCTCTTCTTCTTTGCTCCCACAGTTCCCTGCCCTTATTATCTCTGCTGTTGTCTGTGACAAGTTCATCACTGCACAAGAATGTATTGTTCTTAAGGGCAGGATCCATGCCTTACTGCATCCATATCTGCAGTGCATTGGAGAGGGGTAGATATAAGACACCTTGTTAGATGCATATTGAACCAAACTAACCTCAGGACATTTGAAAACTTTCTACTCTCTTCTCAAGAGGTATCAAACTGAAGACACCCTGCTTCCTGGAGTGCCTCACACATGTGTACGTACCCCTAATTAAACACACATCCACCATGATCTATATGCCTGAAAGTTACAACCACAGAGTGTAACAATAGGCCAAGTTTTGGTTAAGTCTCCCATATCATACGACTATATATATATTTTTTACATACACATATAGACTATACATCATAAAATATGTGTATGTATATATATAGGTATATATATATTTATAAATTTATATATGTATATGTTTGTAAATTTGTATACGTATACAATTTGTATATATATATAATTTACATTTTGTATATATAAATACAAATTTACAAACATATTTCAATGATATTAAGAATAAATATTTTAATATTTCATGTATTCTCTTAAAAATTCCTCATAAAGAAAGTCCACAGAATTTTTTAGGGTCTGTAGGTCTAGAGATAGTTGTACATATCTCTGTGAAATTACTTCTTTTACTGTGTCGACACTTGATGTTTAGTGTTTCTCTTTTTCATTGAATTGTGAACCTCTCCAGGGCAAATTTGTAAATATATTTCATGTGTATTTTTGGTTCCTAGCATAGTCTTTGACGTGTGGGACACACATAGTATATGACCATAAATGTACCTGTCCCTAAATGAAAATCTCTCAAATTTATTTGTATATTTTGTAGCCTGTTTAGCTTTTTTAGAAAACCAGATAGAGTCTTATATAATGGTGGTTACATATATTAGAAAGTAGATGGTGTTACTTTTTTGAATTGCCCAACACACATAAATGAGGCAAAAATAAGAGGAAATATCCTAACTTCTCAAATTCATACTCAAACATATTACGTATTGCATGTGTATACACACACACACACACACACACACACACACACACAGCAAACACCATAATACTTAATAGGTATTGATAGTGAAATATTTCAGGCAAAAAGCCATCTTGTGTAGGGTAGGGAGTGATGCTTAGACATGAATTATCGTTGTACTGCCTGGCTCTGGGTTACCCCAGTGTTTGTCTGTGGCAGCTGGTGAGGCGTGACTGGTGGTATTGGGAATGAGGAGGATGTGTAGGTAGCAATATTTTATATTTAAATAACAGACAGGTTGAACAATCTGTTCCCCTTCACTTGTGGATCTTGGGCATCTTGATATCCTAGATTCCTCAACTTAACAAATACCTGCAGGAGAATATTGGAGTCTCAAATTTTATACGAATGTTGTCCTGATGAAATCTACAAAAATATTTTGTCTATTAGTTGTCAGTCCAAATGATTTATTCAATGAGTGGCAGATAATAAAATGACTTGAATTTAAGATGTTGAGTTTCCTGAAAGGAGAACTTCTGCCCCTTCATCTGTGTTTCCCATCTTGGTAAACGGCAGATCTACCCACTTGCGAATCTGTTTAGTCATTTAACTGAACTAAGCTGTCTCTCCCAGGAAAAATACCTGTGGTTCTTTACTTATGGTTTCTGTTAACACTGCCCAGTTCAAGCTAAACTTGACACATTCCACTCTCTCCACTCCTCTACCCTAAAACTTAAACTTTAGGTTAGTCCAAATTTCTTCCAATCCTCAAATTTGCCGCATAACCTCACACATGAGACTTTGCATGATATCTCTACCTGGAATCATCTCCACAGCCTTATATTTCCCTGATTGGCCACTACTCCTCAGCCCACATGGCATTTTCTCTGTAAAGTATAAACGAGTAAAAAAGCCATAATGACTCTTCCTGTATCCCCTCACAGCATACAATAGTCACTCTTGTCTTGATGTTCATTACTCCCTGTTATAGCTTTCTTTCTGTCTTACTCTCTCTACTTTAAAAGAGAGGAAGTATGCTGGAAACAAATAGTAAGTACTCAGTAGTTGCTTGCTGAAAAGCAAAGTAAGTAAACTGCTTATTTCTGTATATCTAGTGCTTATTTTTAAACCTGAGAGAAAATTGTCAATCAATGTTTTAGAATTAATAAACAAGCATAATTATATTTGGAGATTTACATTTTTGCTAGCAAAAGACAAGTTTTCTGCCTTTGAACTCAACAATATTTTCCAAATATATGCAATTATATTAATCAGTATTTATATTTATTTATATATGTAAAATACTTAGATATGTCTTATTTCTGAGAGCAAGTATAGTGTGATTAATCTTTTTAATACCCCAAGGTATTTATCATCATGAAAGTACCATAGCATGATAGTACATTGGTACAAAATTACTTTCAATGGCAAAAACTGCAATTACTTGTGTATTAACCTAATAGATGCTATGAATAATTTTAGGAAAATACCAAGTAAAAAGTATTAGGATTTCTTAACAGCTTGTCCAAGGAGTCATTTTATCTTGCTTTTCTGAATGTATTCATTAAATACACACCAGGAGGAATAAATTAGCAAACACCTACATAGTCAGAAGTCAGGGTCTAATTTACTGTCAATTCCAGTTTAGAGAACTTGTTTCAAACTGGGCAAATGACAGAACAGAAGAAGAAAATTATAGTTTTGAGGAAGGCTTGATAAGTCTGACTGAGCTGCCTCTAAGTGAAACCAATCATTCTATTGAATAAGTATAACATTTCCTTTGCTTAATTTTGATAACTTTTTTCTTACATATGAAACAGTTTGGCGGTTATATAACTATATAATGATATAGTTATTACAAACAGAATAATTATATGTGTAATATAAACAATATTGGTCCAGTGGTAATAAAAGTTGTTTAAATATTTAATCAGCTATCATTGGTCAAAATTTTCTAATACAACTGAGAAATATTGGTGCCAAAAAAAGTGTGCTTATAAAATATCGATAATATTAAGAGAAGGTATTAGAATTTATAGAGCATCTGCTATATTCTTGGCATTGCAACTTACATTTATTACCCTTAATCATTTCAACTATATAAACTATACAAACATATACAAAAAATAACTATTATAAACATATATGTAACAATCATAAACATATGTACACCTGACAATAGAGCCACAACATAAATAAAGCAAAAGATTGACAGAATTAAAGGAGAAGCAAACAATAATGATTGGAGACTTTAATACCACACTTTCCATAATAATCAGAAGAACAGAAAATGAAGAAAACATATTGTCAAAAGTATTTACAGTAGCCAATCATAACCTGCTAAAAAGAAATAATCAATATAAAAATTATACTCAAATCACCAGAAACATACATTTAAAACTAAAAAAATAACAAAAATATTTAGATAATGTATACATAACAATAGAATAATTAATTTTTAAAATCTTTACATGTTTGACAAATAAACAAAAATGTAAATATTTTTCAAGAGTCACAGAAGAGGTATATGGAATATAAAAGAAATTTTTGGACAACAACACTAAATGAAGGGTGAGTGAATTAAAATTATCTTTTCTGAATTAAATATATTTTTAAATTTAAAATTAGGATTAAAATGGAAAAGAGTAAAATGCTGGAAATGCATAAAATGACCAAAGGAAATAAAATGGAAAAAGAAAGTTAAAGTTGTTGAAAAAAGTTGGTAGTTATAAAAAGGAGATAAACAATACTTACTCTACAACAATTCTGAAAGAGATGTAAGCAAACAGAGAAATCTGTGTCGACATATAATACAGAAAGTAATTTCTTAAATAAAATAGTACCCACATTTGCAAACAAAAGAGATATTATGTCTCAGAAAATTTTGACAAATAATAATCAATATTAAATTTCTCCTGAAGTTGCTGATTATAAAAATAATTGTACTGCTAACACAGCAATGTTTTCATCACCTACAAGATAGAAAATGAATCTGAAATCAGTCTTATTAACAGTAACATTCAATAATTAAAGGACTTAGAGATGTCTATAACTTTGGTAGCTTTTCAGTATTGAGTCTTCTAATTCACACAGTATGTGTCTTTTCATTTAGCTCTTAATTGATATATTTAACCAGCAGTTAGTCCGGTTTTTAACATGCACATTCTTTATATGTTTTATTATTATGTCAAATTTCTAAAAATGTTGTATTTTGAAGCTATTTTTAAAAATGCTGTTGTTTTTTAATCTCCATTTTAAATTCTTTATGTATAGAAACCCAATTGATATTTGTTTCCATTATATTCTTTAACTTTGTTAGGATTGCTTTCCTCCTTCCCCCTTCCTCCTCCCCGTTCCTTCTTCTCTTCATCCTCCTCCTTCTTCTTCTTGTTCTTCTTTTCATTTTGTTTCCTCCTCCCCCTCCACTCCCCCTTCTTCTTCTTCTTTCTCTTCCTTCTCCTCCTCTTGTTCTTTACATATTAGTTGAAATTCCATGTAAAGAGTCATGTTGTCTGTAAACAGGAATAAGTTTATATCTTCCTTTTAAATTTTATATATTTTTTCTTGCCTTATTGCATTGGCTAGTATTTTCATTAAAATGCTGAATAGGGGCAGTGAGAGTGAAAATGCTTGCCTGGTTCTTAGACTTAGGGGAAAAGCATCCAAGTTTGACATTAAGTATAATGTTAGCTCTATGATTTTCATATAGTAACTTTGATCAGGTTGAGGAAGTCTTCTTCTATTCCTATTTAGGATAGGATTTTATGATTTGGTGTTGAACTTTCCTCAGTGCTTTTTCTGTATCAATTCATATAATCATGTTATTTTTCTGTTTTAAGTTGTTTTTATATTAGATTATACTAATTGATTTAAAAATATTGAAGTAGCTTTGAATTATCAGGATAAAGTCCATTTGATCATGGTTGAGTATTTGTTTTACATATAATTAGAATTAGAATTGATTTCCTAAATTTATATTGAAGAATTATTCATGAAAAATATTGTTTCTCTTTTCTTGTATTGTTTTTTGTTTGGTTTTGGTTGAAGGCTAATGCTAATATACAATATCTGTGGGTGTTTTCTTCATCCTATCCTACAAATACATTGCGTAGAATTGACATTATTTCTTCTTAAAACATTTGGTAGAATTCACCATTGAGACAACCTTGGCCTAGATAATTGGAGACTAGTTTAAATACAATCAGATATATCTAATAATTACATAACTATTTAGGTTATCTATTTTTTCTTAGGTAAGTTTTGATAACATGTTTTTGAGAAACTGGTCCATTTCTTTTAAGTGGTACAATTCACACTCATAGACTTTTTTTTTTTAACAGCTTCTTTTAGTGTATTTTTAAGGTACACTGTAGGTATTTCCTTTTAAATATTTGTATTGGTAATTTGCTTCTTTCTTTCCCTCTCTTTTTTTTGGTTACTCTTGATATAGTTTTATAAACTTTATTGTTCTTTTTAAAGGACCAGCTTTTGGTTTGTTTAATTTTCTCTATTTTTTCTTCTATGATCTCTATTATTTTCTTCCATTTAAATTACTTAGTTTTATTTTACTAATCTTTTTCTAGTTTTTTAAAGTAGAAGCACAGATTATCAACTTGAGTCTTCTCACATGGCATATATTGTGAGGTTGCACTGTTTTAATTTCATTTTATAAATTATATGTTTTATTTTAATGTGTGTTCATTTCAGAGTATTTTTAAAGAATTTCCAGTTTTAATACACAGAAGCAAACTGGCTTCACTCCCTGCCACAGGAAATAAAAAAATAAATAGACAGTGCTGATATTATCACCAGAAATATCTCAAAAGTTACATGAGGATGAGACAGTTCCTGGGACCACAAAGAAGTTAAAATATTCTGAGCAGATTAAAAGAATATAGTACTTCCCTGTCTGCAATGTCTCCTTCCCTGACTCTTCCACCAACTCATGATTTTTATACTGGAAAAGTAAGATTGAGGTGGACAAACAGCTTCCCCACAATCTTGGATTTCCTAGCAGTAGACCTGTCTCTGCCTCAGTGCACCAGAGGTATTGTGAGTGCCTGAAGGGAGAAACATCTCTGAGGACAGGAAAAGACAAAGGGGAAAGACAGAACTACCATTTCCACTCCTGAAAAGTTTGTTCTCTAACTAGTAAAAAGAGAGGCCAAATTACAGTGATTTTTTTCAATAGTACCACACTGTGGGAGAAATGTTCTGCTGAGCTCCACTGAGCACAAAACTCAAGCCTGCCTCCTTGTACTTCCAGGATATTCCTTTGGGGACCTCTCCCATTCAGAACAGTCATCTCTCTGATAATTTACTAGAGACAAGACAAACCTGGGATGAAGGCACCACCTAGTGCTAAAAAGAAGGCAAGAACCTAATGGGAGGGGGGGAAATTAACTGGTAAATTATAAGGACTCTCTCAACAAGTATATCCAATCAAAACCAAAGACAAGATGGACAAAGAAGACTAAAAGTAAATAATTATTCGATGAAAATACATAGAAGTACACTCACAAGACACAACAGTAAACAGAGAACCATGACTTTCTCAGACAAATCAGGGAACAGATGATTAAAACTAAGAAGATAATGATATGTGAGCTCTCTGAGCAATTTAAAATAGTAGTTTTAAAGAAACTCAGTGATCACCAAGATAACACAGATAAATACTTCAGAAATGTATCTGAGAAAACTGACAAAAAGATTGAAATAGTTTTAACAATCAAAGAGAGATCTTGGAACTGAGAAATACATATACTGAACTGAAAATTCATTAGAAGCTCTCAACAGCAGAATGGAGTGAACATACGAAAGAAATAGAGAAAAAAAGGACAAACTGTTTGAAAAGAAACAGAGAAGAAAATAATAAAAGAATGTAAAAGAATGAAGACAACCTATAAGATATAAAAATTACCTCATAGAAAACAAATCTAAACATTATTAGTCTTCAAGAGATACTTGAGCAAAACTGAGGTTTACAAAGCATATTTCAAGAAATAATAACAATAAACATTCCAAAATTAGAGAGATCTAGGTATATAGGTGCAGGGAGGTCAGAGAACACCAAAAAGTTCCAAACCTAAGAACACTCCTCCAAGGCATATAATAAACACATTCTTGAAAGTCAAGGACAAAGAGAGGAACATAAGAGCAGCAGGATAAAGAAGCAAATAATATTTAAAGGAGCTCCAGTTTACTTAGCCACAACTTTACAAAAAGAAATCATACATACCAGAAGACAGTAGGAAGACATATTTAAAGTGCTAAAAAAAAGAAACTGCCCTCAAAGAATACTGTGCTCAGCAAAGCCATTCTTCAAACATAAAAAAGAGATCAGATCTTTTCAAACAACAACAACAGAAAAAAAAAAGTTATGATTCAACATGATCAGACTTTTCTTACAAGAAATACTAAAGGAAGTTCTTCATCAAGAAAAAAAAGAAAGAAAAGAAAAACACCAACATGCAAAAAGAAAATATCCAAAGATATAAAATTCATTGGTAAATGTACACATATAGAAAAGCCTAAAAAACTCTAATATAGTAATGGTGGTGTGCAATCTGTTCATAACTCTGGGATAAAGTCTAGAAAGAAATCTATAAAAATAATTGCTATAGCAAACTGATAAGAGATAATCAATATACATTTATAAATTGAGAAACCTAAAACTTATAATGTGGGGGATGAATAGCCAAAATATGGAGTCAACCCAACTGCCTCTGGATTGTGATTGTCACTCTATGTATATGTAATATATAATCAATAGATGAATGGATACAGAAAATGTGGTATATATACATACGGAATATTATTCAGCTACAAAATATTTTAAAATCCTCTTATTACAGCAACATGGATGGAACTGGAGGTCCTTATACAAAGTGAAATAAGCCAAGAGCAGAAAGACAAATATCACATTATCACTCATGTGTGAGAGCTAAACAAGTGGATCTCATTAAAATAGTGTAGATTGATGTTTGCCGGGGGTCAGGAAGGGTAGGGAGGAGAGGGGATAAAGAGAAGTTAATGGGTACAAATATACAGTTAGAAGAAATAAGACCTAGTGTTTGATAGACTAAGAGAATAACTATTGTTCACAAAATCTTTTATACATTACAAAGTAGAAAATAGTTTTAATGTTTCTAGAATAAAGAAAAGATAAATATTTAAGGTGATGAATACTGCAATTACCCTGATTTGGATGTTTACACATTATACGAGTGTATCAAAATCATCACATGTAGCTCCAAAAATATATATATATATCAATACAAAAATTTTAAAAATTAAAAGAAACAAAAAATTACTTTCCTTGAGATTTTCTCTTTTACTCATTGATTTTGTAGGAGCCTATTGTTTTACGTCTATATATGTGAAGGTTTTTAGGTTATCTTTCAGCTATTTATTTTTACTTTAATTCATTTATGGTCATAAAACATGCTTTGTATTATTTCAATTGTTTGAAATTTGTTGGTTTGTTTTGTGATGCAGATGTGGCCTTTCTTGATGAATATTTCACATTCACTTGAAAAAAGTTTGTGTTATCTTTTTGTTGGGTAGATTGTCCTATCGACAACAATTAAATCCAGTTTATTGATTTAGTTTAATTCTTCCATATTCTTGCTGCTTTTTGTCTGTTTCTTATACTGAAGATGAAATGCTAAAATCTCAAATGTCACTCTGCATGTGTTTATTTCTTCCTTCAATTCCATCAATTTTTTTTCTTTTCATATATTTTATGTTTCTATTATACTGCGGTGATATATATATATAAACTTTAAACAGTATTTCTTTTGGGAAAATTAATGGTTTATGACAATGTAATTTCCTTAGTTATCTCTAGTAGTTTGATGTCTAATTTGTCTGATATTAATATAGTCACTCTGATCTTAATTTAATTTCTTTTTCACATAGTATTTTTAATTTTTTGGCATTTATCCTACTTTATCAGATTATTTGAAGTTAATTTCTTATAGGTAGCAAGTATTTGGATTATAACATCATAAAAATTGTTGTGACCAGATGACTTACATTTAACAAATGTATATAGACACATGTTCATTTAGGCCCATCATTTTTATATTCATTTTTAAAAATTTTGTTTTTCATTTATCTGGGTTTTTTTCCTCCTTTTTTTGAATTATTTTAACTTTTTTGTTTTAAAATTCTATTCTACTTTTGCTACTGTGATTTTTTTGCTATTTATGTTTGTATTTTGTTAGTGTTTTGTCTACTGTTTACAATACACATGCATATCTTTTCACAGCCTACTTAGAATCAATATTTTACAATTTTAAGTACAGTATAGAAATCTTGCTACCACATAGGTCTCATTACCCTATATAATATATCACATGTTTTTTAGCTGTCTCATATATCTTATATTTATATACACTGACAATCATGTCAATGTTATTTTCTTCTTATTTTTTTGGAGAATCAAATAGAAGAGTAATGTATTGTATTTCCCAAAAGTTAGGATTTTTGTTACTCTTTCCTTATTCTTGCTGTCTTAACTTTCTATTCTTACTCTTTTTTTCTGACTGAGAACTGTCTTCAGAAATTCTTACAATAATCTGCCATCATTATTGCTAAATTTGGGGAAATTCTAGTTATTTTTTTCAAAAGAGTTTTTCCTTTTTCCCTTTCCCCCTCCTTCTGAAACCCCAATGACATAAAAGTCAAATCTTTTGCTACTGTCACACAGATTTTTAAAGCTAGTTTTATCTTTGAAATTCTTTTTCTCTGACATATCCATTAATCTATCAAGTCATCTAGTACATTTTCATTATAATATTGCATTTTTCTATTTTTAAAAATTTCAATTGGTTCCTCTTAACAACTTCTTTTAAAAGCTTTTTGTTTGTGCAGATGCATTCTTATTTATATTGTTACAGCCGTGCTCCAATTACTCACTGGAGCACTTCTATAATTGCTTTCAAGTCTTTGATTGATAATTCCAACATTTTTGCCATTTCATCATTGGGGATTGACACTCGAAAATATTTATACAAGTTGACAATCATTTTCTGTGATTCTTTCTATGTTGAGCACCTTTAAATTCCATCATGTATATTTTGGATATTATCTTACAAAACTATGGGTCTTGTTTAGTGTTGGTATTTTTTATTTGGTAGGCAACCAACTGGCCTAGATTCAGCAACAATTTTTAACCCACTATCTCCAGGTTATGACTCCAAGATTGAGCTCAGTTTTTAAAGCCTTTTCTGTGCAACTCAGATCTTTTCCACGGGTATATCACCCCGTGTTCAATCTGGGACATGGTGGGATGTCTGCCCTTTAGCTCGTACTTAAAGTCTTTGGCATGCTAACTATGCATGCAGACTCCTGCATGAGCAGTTCAGAAATGAGCCAGTAGCTCATCAACGACTTCACAGGGTTGCAATCAGGAGCTCTCCAACTCTCTGACGTCCAAGTACTCTCCGATTTCCTGAGGCTCCCCTTTCTGCTTTTCAGCCCCAAACCTGAGGTTTCAGTTATCCTTCTCTGCCATACTCCCTACAACTGCAGTCACACATAGCTCCACACAGTGGGAAAACAGAGGCAAGGTAAGCATCAGAGGTCACCCCACTCTCCTGAACCCCAATTCTTCTGACTGGAGAGTTTCACATGCTACACACATCACAGCAGGGTCCCTGCCAAAGGCCACTCACTTCCTTACCTCTTATACCCATAATGTTCCTCCTGTGACTCTCCAAGGATGCTTATTTCCGGATTTCAAGATGCCTTGATCTCAGGCTGTACTCAGCTTGATAGTATTTTGCATCCTGTTATTCTTTAATCCACCTGCTGCTATTTACTTTACAGAGTCTTCATGTAACTGTTTCAGGAATTCCTTCCAAGTTTATACATAAATTCAGTGGAAAAGTCTGCTGAAGTGGACCCACCCCTTTTTCCCAGAACCAGAATTCTAAACATCACTTTGGAGAAGTATTTTCTAATTTGTGAATGCTAAGTATGCATGTCCTGTGTCAAACACAAAACTAGCAAGTTAGAGTGACTGCAACTAACCTGTACAAAATTTCATGTAGCTACAAAGTCAAAATCATTCTTCAGCAAAATTTTGCTCACACTGGCATACTGTAGGACATTGTAAGTCAAGTCATATTCCTGTCGCTAGAAATGAGAAAACTAAATAGGTCTGCTTAGTTCAAATTCTCATAAAAATGAAGCCATTAACAGAGACTTTTAAATCATATTCTTAGTTTTACTTAGTGTCACTTTTTAAAAATTTCTGCAGTATTTGTTCATACTTTTATTTATTATCTCTTTATATAAAATCATACATGATAAATAACTAAATACCTTAGAGATCTTGGTTCCATGGAAATATTTTCATTTCCTACAGAATCTACTTTCTTCATTTCGTTAGGAAATACAAACTGCATAAATATTGTCACTATTTTCTTGACTTCCAGGAAATATACTGCTGAAGTTAGAACTAACTTAAAACACATAATAACCTAATCTGATTTATGATTTTAGT
This sequence comes from Cacajao melanocephalus, assembly GCA_963573385.1. Taxonomy (NCBI): domain Eukaryota; kingdom Metazoa; phylum Chordata; class Mammalia; order Primates; family Pitheciidae; genus Cacajao; species Cacajao melanocephalus. Next base: position 66,520 of record CAUYLG010062643.1, on the reverse strand, counting down.
ATTGGCACCCTCCACTTATATAATGTAAAATGACATAATTAAATTTACATTGTTATATGCTAATGTATGTACATGTAATTTTTCCAAAGTCCTTTAAAAAGTTCTACTAAATATACACAGATATAGATATAAATAAAGCTGCCAGGAAATTTCCATTTTTCCAATTTTTACACACAACTGTACAGTGAACCAAAAAAGACCCATTCAAATGCAGACATCACATTATATTTACTTATAACTCATGAAAATTTCAATTCAGCATTTTTATCTATATGTTTTATTTAGTCTCAAATTTTGCATATATTAACATCTAAACCCATTATACTTTCTTTTCTTGAGACAGGTCCTCACTGTGTTACTCAGGCTGAAGTACAGTGGTGCAATTATGGCTCACTATAAAACCTTGCATTTCTGATCTCTAGTGCTCCTCCTGCCTCCCTGAGTGGCTGGGACTACAGGTCAAGGCAGTATGCCTGCCTAACTTTTTTATTTTTTGTAGCAACCAGAGTATGTCTATGTTGCCCAGGCTGGTCTCAAAGTCCTGGCCTCAAACAATCCTCCTACCTCCACCTCTCAAAGAGCTGAGATTACAGATGTGAGCCACTGCACTCCACCTTCATTATACTTTTTATCACACTGCTTGTTTATTTAAAAGCTGAAACATGAGCCCTAGCAATTCATGCAGTCTCCTTGAGAATACATATACAATTTTGGAAAAGCATAAAAAATATCCAAAGAGCTCCTAATTAGTCCCCTAGAGAATCACTAGAATAAACAAAAGTATAGAAATTTAATCTCACAGGTACCATTTAACAGAATCCTAATAAAATGTACATATTTTTCAATACTATTGTAAAGTGAACACAGATGAGTTATTTGCCTTATAATTAGGGGATCAACACGAGCAGGATGTTCAAATAAACATTACGTCAAAAAGAATTGCATTCACACAGGGCGACTACCCCAACTCTCTTCTGATTATATTTACCTTTCCTCTCTCTTTGGGCCTTATTTGTGAAATTTTCTGCCCAGTAAAATGATGCATTTCCACTTTTATTTCTAAAAGCAAAGTCCAGCTTAAGTGATCTGCAGTGGAAATTTGATAATCAATTCTTTACATTTTAAACATATTCTCCAGCAAAATCTCTGATGGCAAGCAATCAATCTCTAAAATGCCAGGTTCCATTTCTACAATTTCCTTAAACATAGAGAGTATTTATGAGAACTAGAGAGGGAACTGGGAATGTGGATGTGTGTGCTGTGTGAGATTGGTGGAAGGGACTGAGGTTGCTGAAATGGTGTCAGTGATTGGTCCACTCCGTAGACTTCCTTTATCAGTGGAGATATGCTGATATCTAAATTGATGAGCGGTTTCCATGATAGCCAATCTAGATAATTTGTGTCTTTCACAGCAGGGATTTTAGGGATCAAATTATTTAAAAAATTACCTAGTTTCCTATTCCAAATTTATCACCTCACATACTAGTAGTTAGAAAGTGGAGATTGTGTCTTTATGAAAATATTGAAATGCTTTCCCACAGAAATATTAGCGTGTCAAATTTTATGCACACATACTCCTCAGAGGATTTTTTTTTCAAACCACATCTACACAGAATTGAATTTTAAAGTATTTGGCTGCTGAAGATTTTTACAAAGGTAGACAGTGTTTATTACTTGTAAAGAGAATAAACAGGCCAATTATACAGAAATGATGAAATGGAAGACATTTTTAATGCTTTTGGCATTTCCTTATACATTCCCATGGCTATTTTATGAATCATTGTCCCTGTGCATGAGATCAAACCAGTCTGCTTCCAACTCATCGAAACTCCTATGAGCTGTATAGTACATTATGCTTTTCAGAAATATAATCACATAGTTAATTAGAGTATTAGGTGGTCACATGAGCCTGACAATTCTAAATATTATAACTCTTTCTAAATATTTTGTGTCATCTAATACATTTAGGACATATAGGACATGTATTCTGCAAAATAATTTATAAGGAGATGATCTAAGACAAAATACTGTACCTTGAACACATGTCTTACCAGGAGTTCTTCGACATAGTATGAGTCAAAGTTTTGTTAAAACAATAATTTGCATGTTTCAGAACAAGTCTGGAAAACTGTGGGAAGAACAATCTGGCTACTGTTGCATTTGCATGTGTGGCCATCTAACCTGCAGGAGATAGACCATTCATGTGCCCGTGTTTCTTCTCAGATCTCAGACTTTTGGCAAAAGAGAAAGGTGCATTTGAATGGAGTTTTCTGTGTGTCACTCAGATTTTCTTCCATATCTGATATCTGGTGTCATGCCTGAGTTCTAGAACAACAAAATTCCAAGGAGTTCGAAAGAGCATGTGAAAACACAAACAACAAAAATATAGATAGAAAGCCAATGAAACAATAAAATAAAAAATCCGAATGATGATTAAGAAAAAGGAACAGATGGAAGATATAATTAAAAATCGGAATATGGTAGATTTAAATTTAACTACATTAACTATGACACTAATGTAACGGGAATAAATACGTCAACTGAAAGAGGTGGCCATTTAAATAATAAAGACAGACTCAAGTGCATGCTCCTCACCAGAAATGCATTACAGCATCAACATACAAATAGGTTAAACAAATCAGATGACAAAAGATGCAAAACACTAACAGCCCTCATGAAAGAAAGCCAAAATGGTAATATAAATATTTGACAAAATCTTTTTCAGAGAAAATAATTTTTCAGAGGTATAGAATCAGATTTTATAATGATAAACATGTCAATTCATTAAGAGAAAATAATATTTCTAAACATTTATGAACCTAATAACAGGTTCAAAATACATGAAGCAAAAAACCAGTGCAACTACAAGAAGAAATAGATAAGTTCAAACTTATTGTCAAAGATTTCCATACCTTCTCTCAACTATTGATAGAACATTTAGTCAGAAAATCAGTAAAAATATAGATGGCTAAGATAACTCTGCCAACTAACCTGATGTAATGTCATAGGATATCCCACTTAATAATATCAAAATATAAACATCCTTTTCATGTTCAGGTGAGACATTTAGGAACCTAGATGATTTCCTCAGCTATAAAATAACTCAATTAATTTAAAAGGATTCAATTTATACGAAATATATTCTTTTAGCACATTTGATTACATTTGAATTCAATAACAAAATGCTATCTTGTGATCCTCAAAGTTTGGAAAATAAATAACAAACTGCTAAATGACCTCATGGGTTAACCAAAAAGAAAAAAAATCAAAGGAACTATTAGAAAGTATTCTGAATTGAATAAGTGTGAAAACATAATGTGTCACCATTTGTGGCACGCTGCTAAGGCAGTATTTAGAAGGATATTTATAACAGCGAATGGCTACTTTAGGATATAAGAAACATAACAAATCTCATGTTTCATCTGAAAAACCTAGAAAAAGACAACTCAAGTTAAACCAAAAGCAAGTGAAATAAAGAAAATATAATAATAAAGGTTACATCAGAAATCAACAAGGTTGAAAACAGGAAAGCAAAACAGAAAATCAATGAAAAAACTTTGACTCATTGAAATGATCATTGTAATTAGAAAACCTGTAGCAAGACTGATATGGAAAGAGGAAGAAAAAAACACATCACCAATATCAGGAATTAAAGAAATGATGTCAATGCTTGTTATTTAAACAAAGAATAAACAAGTGATATGAACAACTTTTTTTTCCATTTAATAACTTGAATAAAATGAACAATTTAAAAAAACTAGTAAAATTTGCTCAAAAAAATAGAAAAATGAATAATCCATATCTATTAAATAAATTGATTTGAATGTGTACTTTTAAACCTTCCTATGAAGAAAACTATATGCACACATGATATCAATGTTAATTTGAACAGTACTTCAGGAGGAAATAATACCAAGCTATGTGAATACTTCCAGAAAATTAAAGAAGTAGGAATACTTCTCCATACATTCTATAAGGTCAGTATTAACCCTAACACAAAAACAGCCATAAAAAAAGTACAAGAAAGGAAACAAACAAAATAAAATTGGAAACCAGAATTCCTCGTGGACAAAAATTTAATAATTATAAACTAAACTTGAGCAAATCAAGCGTACAAATAACAATTTTGTAAATAACAAAATAATAAATAAAATAATAAAACATTATTATCAAGTGGAATGTATTCCTAGAATGCATGGTTGGTTTCCCATTCTCAAATCGTTAAATAAAATCCACTACATTCACAAACTGAAAAAGAAAAAAAAAATACACACTGCTCTCTTTAGACATGGAACAAATAAAGTAATACAATCCAATATCTGTTCCAGATAAACTCTCAGCACTCAGAATAGATGGGAACTTCTTCAACTTGATAGTCAACACTTATTAAAATCTCATAGCTAACAAGATATATAATGTTCTAAAGCTAAATGTTTCCCCCAAGATCAGGAGCAACCAAGAATATTCTGTATTGCCATGTCTATTCAAACACTGTACTGGAGTTTGTATATAGCATGAACAATAAAGCAAGAAAAAGAAAAGGAATATAGATTTAAAAAGTAAAACTCTCTTTCTTGAAGATAACCCTAATTATCTCTTTAAAATCAAATGGTCCATGATTGGTAGAAGTAGGACTCTTACCCGGGTCTATTGGACTATGCAAGCCATTCAGTCATACAACAGCGATACAGTGTTACTAAAACAGTACACTTCACTAAAATTGGACAATTAAAATATGTAAGTGTAATGATGTGATCCACTTAAGTATAAAAGACAACGTAGTTGTCAAAAAAGACATAACAAAAGACTAAATGTATGAAATATTTAGCTAAATAAAGGTTGTTATTCATTTTACCAGTTTAAATATAGAGCAGTTTATAATAAAACGACTTCACTTTGACTTAATTCTTAAAAAGTCTTTTAAAAAATTAAGGCATAGTTAGCTTTAATGCATAAAGAGCTTGGAAGTAGTCACTCTAGTATAAGAAGCAAAAACCCTGAACAAACTAAAAAATGATAGGTTTTCTTGAACTCATGAGAGAAATGAGATCAGAGTACACAGTGTATTAGTCTATTTTTACACTGCTCTAAAGAACTGCCCAAGACTGGGTAATTTAAAAAGGAAAGAGTTTCAATTTACTTACAGTTTCACATGGCTGGGGAGGCCTCAGGAAACTCACAATCATGCTGGAAGGTGAAGGGGAAGCAAGGCATCTTCTTCACAAAGCTGCAAGAGGGAGAATGAATGTAGTAGGAACTACCAAACACATAAAACCATCAGACCTCCTGAGAACTCACTCACTATCACAAGAAGAGCATGAGGAAACCGCCCTGTGATTCAATTACTTCCACCTGGTCTCTCCCTAGATATAGGGGATTGTGGAGATTATATTTCAAGAAGAGATTTTGAGTGGGGACACAGCTAAGCCACACAAAACAGTAACCCTGAAATCTAGACAGATGTAAATACAGAGAATCCCAGCCAAGAGTAGCTGATCAGATGCAGAAGTTGCTGAAGACATAAACTGGTGGGAACATTGCCATGTTAACTGTGAAGTTTCTGGAGGCTGAGTGTGGACTCGCTTGAGATTGGAGGCTCCTGTGGGGCTAGTCTTAGAAGTACATGCACATTTTCATGGGTTTTACTCCCAGGAACCCCACCAAGTTCTCCTGGTAAAAGCATAAGAACCCTATTCTGTTTTTGACAAGAGGAGAAAAAAGTAAACTTTCTGAAATGCTCCTAGAGCATTCTCTCTAATGACGGCACACTGTCCAAGGAAAAGGCATTGCCAGATACTTGCAAACCTAGGGAAGTGCAGTTATCCAACTCCAGCCTTTCTGTCTCAGCAAAGCAGAAGTGGGGGACATTAAGAAAAACTTCTGAAGTTCACAGCACAGGGACATGAGAAGCTAACAGGCTGAGATTTAATCGTAAGATAGAGACATGCTTCAACCACCTCCACTTCTGCCCCTCCACGCACTCAAACCTTATTACCAGGTCAACAAGGCACCGATAAAATCAGGTGTATTATCAATAAAATCAAGTGGAAAGAAGTGCAAGACATGGGCACTATTTAAGAAAGAATTCTCAGAGAAACTTGAGGCAAGAGTGGAGACAAAAACAAGGAAAGAAGAGGAAACTGCTGCCTGAGAACCTGCAGCTTTCATGAGCATTAAACACAGCCCGATTTCTAGCCAGATTATCATAAAAACTCACTCTAAAGGCCTGTTTACCTTAGTTTCTATCACCCGATACACCACATGTCTGCACTTCAACAGAAAAACAATCAAACAAACACAAATTTAAATATACTGAAAGGCAAGAAGAAACACAGTTTAAGAGACAAAGCATACATCAAAATCAGAAACAGATATAACAGAGATTTGAGATTATCCATGTGTAGTGAAGAAACTGACCTTGTCCAAAGAGAGAGCTGGACTTTTTCTCCAGTAGCTGGGAGCTTTTGAAACTTGTAAATCATTGGGATCTCTGAGTGAGAGGATTGCCATTGTTTCTCATGGAAGGCTCCTCAGAGCATATCTGATAGACTGTATCAACACTGAGACTCAGGCTGGGTCCCTCAGATCATGTAGTATGAGTTTGATCTTTGGGAGAGGATGGGTGAAAAGCCAGATTGGCAATGCTCCGTGCCTATGTGTAGTGTCACATGAAGATAGCAGGGAGGGAGAGAGTGTGTCCTGAAGACAATGAAAGCCTTGCACTAGGGACCCTCCTAGACTCTACCCTATGCATTTCTCCCTTTGCCTTGTTTAAATTTGTGTTTCTGCCCTGTAGTAAACTTTACCTGAGAGTGTAATAGCTTTCAGTGAATTATGTGAGTCTTTCTAATAAACCATTGCAGTGGAAGATGATTTGGGGAAACCTCTAACATTGCAGCTCACGTTCACAGTGAGAGTAGTCTCCTATGGACTCTTTCCTCTCAATTGGAAGTTGGACCCTTACTCTTTGCAGCTGTTAGAAATATTGGTCAGTGCTGGCTTTCTGGAAGAAAATGCCCTTAACTGAATAGTCTGGCCAACTCTGGGTAATCAGATAGGGGATGTGAATATCACTGCGACAAATATTTTAAGAGTTAATGGAAAAAATAGGCAACATCCAAGAACAGACAGACAAGGTACCTGCATAACACATGAATTGGAATAATGTTAACTGGATGTATACGTTGTTTAGTTAGAAATTTATTATCAATATGTCTATCTATCTATCTCATCTCTCAGGGGAAACACTAGCATAGTTTTATAAGGAAGTATAATTGACATACTGAGAGAGGACAAATAATTAAATCATATAAAATGTTGAATTTAAAAAGAAACACAGAACAGTTGCAACAAAATTGAATACAATTAAATCATGGTAGCTGTTACTCCAACTACTGTATATCAATAATCATTTTAAGTAGGAATGGTCTAAATATACCAATTAAAAACAAAGATTATCAGAATAGCTATAAAATACTTCATCCAGCTCTACATTATCTGTGAGAAATCAATTTTAAATATAAAGACATAGATAGATTAAAGGGAAAGTGTGGGAAAAAAACATACATGTATACGTATTATACCAAATCTAATCATAAAAATACTAGAGTGACCATACTAACTTCAGATAAAATAGATTGTATAACAACAAAAATTACAAAAATAAAGAACATTAATTACTAATAATTCTCCAATAAGATATTTCAATCCTTAGTTTATATACACCTAAAAAAAGGAGAATAAAAGAATGTAAGACAAAAATGATAGCTGCTAGAAGAAATGGATGAATTCACTTTTATATTTGAAGACTTTAACACTCTCTTTTAGCAATTAATACCTTCAGTGGTCAGAAAATCCATAAGAGTTTAGTTGAACCGACAACATTCTTAATCAATTTGATGTAATTGACATACAAAGACTTCATCCAAGAAGAGCAGAATACACTTTCTGCTCAAGCTCACATGGAACATTTATCAGCAACACTAACCCTGGGAAACACACGATAAAAATTTTGTAGGAATAGAAATTATATAAAATAATAAATTTTTGAAATTAATCTGGAAATCAGCAACAGAAAGATAATTAGAAAATCCCAAATACTAGGTGGTTAAACAAAGTTACTTCTAAATAACACATATGTCAAAGAAAAAATCTCTAGTTTTTTTAATTGAACCTCAATAAAAATAAAATAACAACACAAAAATTTGTTGTATGCAGTGAAAGTAGTGATTACAGTAAAATTTATAGCACTGAATGTACATATTAGAAAAGTATCTAATAATTAATAATCTTAGCTTCTGTCTTAGGAAACTGGAGAAAAAAGACCAATTAAAGCCTAAAGCAAGCAGAAAACAAGAAAAAGTAAAATTTAGTGAACAAATCAATAGAACTAAGAAGAGGAAATGGAGGAAAATCAATGAAACCAAAACCTTGTTTTTTGAAAAACCAATCAAATAGATAGACCTCCAGCCAAGCTAACCAATAAAAAAAAAAAGATACTATAAATTGCTAATATCAGAAAAGTAAAAATAGGCTATCACTAATGATTTCGTAGACATGGAAAAGATAATAACATAATATGAGTAACTCAATGCAAAAAAATTTGATAACGTCAATGAAATAGATCTTTATAACAAATGACACTAGAATAATTGGATGCCTATAAACAACCCCCGACTCCACAAAACTAGGTCCAGACCTTACACCTTTCACAAAATCAACGCAATCATACACGTGTATATAAAATATAAAACTATGAAACTTCTGGGATAAAAAAATAGACAATTGTAAATTGGTGATAACTTTAAGATACAATACCAAGAGCACAACATAATCCATAAAAGAAAACATTGATAAATTTGACTTCACTAAAACTTAAAAAAAAAAACAACACTTCTGCTCTGTGAAAGAAAATGCTAAGAGAAAAAAAAATAATGATAAGCCACAGACTGGGAGAGAATATTTGCAAAAACTGTGTGACTAAGGATTAATATTCAAAATACCGCTGACCCTTGAATAACTCAGATTTGAGCTATGCGGGTTCATTTGTATAAATTTTTTTTTCAAAAAGTGTTTTGGAAAATTGGTTAGAGATTTGTGAAACTACCAAGTGAACAATGTAACTTAGAAATATTGAAAAAAAATAAGACAAATTTAATAATGTAATGAATATATAAAATACATAAAAATACTAGTCTATGTTACCATTTGCTACCATACAATGTATGCAAATGTATTATTCAGTTAAACTTTATCAAAATGTACACATAGAAACACAGATTGTACATGATACCATTAACTGTCAAAAGAAATGTAAAGATGCAATGTTAAATCTTAACTGCATAAAAGTATATTACACACTGTACTGCTGTCGTCATTCCATAGTCACTTCCTGTTGGTATCATGATGAGCACATATCATGTATCTGCTTAAAACATCTTGTAACACTTATCTGCTGCTTATGAGCAATTCATCTCTCCAGTAAATTGCATATGGTAAAAAGTGATCTCTTGCAGTTTTTATATCCATTTCATCATGTTTAACACAACATCTTAAACCTAAAATAACACCACGGGACCCATATGAAGTACCACAGTTGATGCTAAAAAGAAAGCAAAGTCAGGACATTACAAGATAAAGTTGAATTGCTTGATATGAACCACAGATTGAGTTCTGAAGGTGCAGAGACAGAAATTTATAGTATCAACAAATATTGTATAGCAATGTAAATGTATTTTTTCTTTATGATTTTCTTAATAACATTTTCTTTCGTCTAGCTTACCTTATTGGAAGGATACAATGTATGATACATATGCAAATATGTTAATTGACTATTCTGTTGACAAGGCTATTAGTTGTGGAGTTTTGGGGGAGTCAAAGTTATACAGGGATTTTTGACAATGGAGGGAGCTGGCACCCCATCCCAGTTTTGTTCAAGGGTCAACTGCACTCAAAGAACTATTAAAACTCAACAGTAAGAAAACAACAATCTAATTAAAAATAGACAAAATATGTAAACATGTATCTCACCAAAATACATACACATGTCAACTAAACATATAAAAATATGCTCAAAATATTTATCATTAGTGAATCAAAAGTTAAAAAGAAATCAGGGATTTAGTAATTAAAATTAAAAAAAAAAAAGAATCCTGATGAGGATGTGGAACAATACGACTTCTTGAATAAGGGTTTACTGGTAGAAATGCAAAGTAGTACATCCAATTTGGAAGATTCTTGAGCAGTGTTTTAAAAGCTAAACATGGTATTTTCTATGTTATTCAAAATTATGCTTTTAAGCATTTACCAATTGATTTGAAGACTTATGTTCACAAAAAATCTGAACACAAATGCTTACAGTGTGCTATTTCTAATTGGCCAAAATAAGAAGTAATCAAAGTGTCCTCCATTAAGTTAATGAATAAACAAACTTATTACATTCATACAATGGAATATTATTCACTGATTAAAAGAAACTATCAAGGAAAAATAAAAACAGACATATTTATCCTTGAGCTTTATACTGTCAATGAAAGATGCCAGTCTGAAAAGATTACATAATCTATGATACAAATTATATGACATTCTGAAAAAGACTGTTGGCACAGTAAACTCATGAATGGTAGTCAGATGTTCAAGATGAGAAGAGAGAAATAATAAATAGGTGAACACCATGGATTTTTCAAGAGGTAAAACTGTTTTATATGTTTCTGTAATCGTGGATACATAATGTACATTATGAATCTATACATTTGTCAAAATGTATAGAACTTTATATAGTACAAACAGTGAACCTTATTATATACAAATTAAAATAAAAATAATTTAAGAGTTTGAGGCATTTCAGGAAAAACTAGTCTAATGCTATTACAAACACAGAAAACAATCTCAATGAAGGGGGTATCAGGGAAAGGTGCTGGCCTACATTACTTTGGAAATGAGTGGAGTGTATAAGAGTAGTAACAAAAAGTATGACATGTCAGAACTGTATTCTAGTTGATAGAGTTGTTTCCCACAGGGGTACTGGATAACAATTCCCATAGTGCTGTGTCTGTGTATTACTATACACTTATTCAACAATTAAGTAAATGGATGGCAGATGGTAAGAGCCGGATTTCTCACTGTTGGAGTGGGAATTTTTAGATACACAAAGGGAGGAGACTAGAAAGATACATGTGATAATAAATTAAAGATGGAGACACCAGTAATAACTTGAGTTTAGATTAATATAATTACAGATGGTAATCCATGGAAACGTGTGTGTGTGTGTGTGTGTGTGTGTGTATGAATGTACAGGTTAGTATATATATTTCTTTTTTTGTTCACCCTGTCAAACTAACTAAATAAAACAACACTCCAGTAGCAATGAGCACACCTAGTACCAATATCTTGGCTTCTAATACCATTCTCCAATTAAAACAAAACAAAACAAACAAACAACAAAAAAAAAATGGGGCATTTGAAAAAAATGCCTGATTCTAGGACTGAGACAAAAATGATGTAGGATAAACCTGAAACATCTAGTAGTGCCAGACAGTATGGCGTGTTCAAAAAGAACAACAGGAAACACTTTGATGAAAGTCAAAGGAGCACAGGAACCCACAGAAAGTGCTCCCATGAGACAAAACCAGAACCATTTTAGCAAAAGACAAAGTACTGAATTATAATTCAAAGTATAAAATAGCATAATGCATACTGATATCAGTAGGACTTAATAGATAAATGGGAAAAAGAGATGAGTCTCCCATGGAGAAGAATTACAAATAATTGACATAGATAGTCTGTCCTGCATGAGGGAGAATATAACTCTTCACTTTTCAAGTGCAGATGACACATAGGGTATTCCTTCCAAAGTATGATGTGGAAAAGACAGTGGAGGGGAGAATTAGTAACTTTACAGTGAGAAAACCTGACAGGCACTATGTTAGCCAAGTGTTCAAAGTCAACATCAACAATCATGAATCATGCTGATCTTATGTACCCTTCATGTGATGAAAATGATACTCTCTGTAATCTTCCTACCCAAGCCTCATAACCCCAGTCTAACCATGAGTAAAATAACAGACAAATCCTAATTGAAAGAAGTTCTATGCTGTAACTGACCTATATTTCTCACAACTGTGAAGGACATCAAAAACATGAAAAAGTGTGAGAAACTATCACAGCCAGAAGGAACATAAGGAGACATCCTGACTAAATGCATTGTATTATGCTTAATGGAACCCTGGAAGAGAAAAAGGACATTAGGTGAAAACTGAAGCCATCTGAGTTTAGTTAATAACAATCTAACAATATTATTTCATTAATTATAGGAAATGTACCATAATGCAAGATGTTAATAAACGGAACACTCTTTGTGTGACTAAAAATGAGAACTCTCTGTTCTACCCTCTCAATTTTTCTGTATATCTAAAACCCTTCTAAAAATAAAGCCTACTGAAGAAATGATCACAAAACAGCCATGCTAAAGTACTCTATGTGGCAGCTTATTTCACCTAGGTCTCATTTGTTCCAACTATGTCTCAGTTTCTTTTACTTTTAAGTGTCAATAACTATTTGACAAGGCTGTTGGGAGGATTAAAATCTCCTAGTGCAGGTCCTGCACAGAGCAGAAGGCCAATAATTATTTCTGTGCTTCCACAGCTAAAAACATTTCAGAGTTATGGTTAGAATTGCCATTAGAGCAATAGAGAAAAATCAGTTTCACAAATTACACTGAGATCAAGATTTTGAATCAAACGGTATTTTAAAAGCATGATTATATATTTATTTGATTTATATGTTGATTCATTTTTATTATTTTCAAATATTAAATTTGCCACAATTAAAATGTATCAATGTATTTTAAAACAACTGCCTTGGAAACATTGATAGGCATCTAAACCACTAAATGAGACATATTAATATAATATATTTTGGAGTCAGAAAGATCTGAATTCAAATAAAACTATGCTTCTTAGCATCTTGTACTTTTTGACTAAGTTATTTATCCTCTCTAAGCCTCAGGGATTTTTGAAAATCTTAAAGATAATTTTTGCAGCATTTGTGTGAAAAGTAAATGCAATAGTGCTTATTAGGTAGTTAGCACAGTCCTTGGCACATGGTAAAACAACAATATGCTATTATTATTATTCTTTTGTTAGCTTACAGATCATATTTTTCCATTAATATTTTTAATGGAAATATTTAAAATTTTAGTTTATTTTAAATAAAAAATATAAAAGAATTATATACTACAAACATGTTAACTGAAGTGAAGGGCTATGGCATGATTTTTAAAACAATTCCAAAGTAGATCATAATTATGAAACTAGAACTGGACACAGGTTGTCTTTCTTCCAGACAAGTGATCTATTACAACATATAATTATTTATGTTTCCAAAATATTGGTAGAATAAATGCAGACAGAACATACATTATTTCTTTTTTATATCTTCATGTGGCTTTTGATAAAGAGCTCAGAGCTTATTTTGTCTCATTTATGATACAGAAACCACACATATGGTTTCACCATTACATACATTTTGGAATTAGTTTCCTACAACTCAGCCGTGAGAACATCTAGCTCTGCAAACCCCCTTTTCTGATAAACTCCATGTCCAATGGAAAAGAATTATCACCAATTAAGCAGATGTTTTTCTAAATTTTTAACAATTTAGAAATATTAACTCATATTTCGACATTCACCATTGAATATTCATCATTCATCAACACCAATAGATCAGAGTGCACAAATTGCATTATATGCCTTACTGTACGTGCATAATCCTGGTTAACTGATTTCACAACTTTTTCAACACAAATCTTAAAACATTTTATAGCAAAACGTAACTATGCTTGATATTACACAATTTGATAGGTCTTTGTAGAAAGTAAACAGGGTGATAAGTGCTTACATATGGTAGCCTATTCAAAACTAGAACTGCTTAATAACTCATCACCTTTGATGTCATTCACTTTGTTTTATAATGTGTATTCTTGCTAACAATGTGACTAGATCTCTTTTGGTTTCAGTATTTCCACTTAGGAATAGAGCTTTCATATTTCATAGACAAATCTAAGAAATAACTATATTGCTATCATGAAATCTTTTTCTTCCTTAGGGAATGTCTCCCACCACTGACTCAGCCATATAATTCACTAAACATCAGTTGTCCAAGCACTGCTGGCTAAAAATTATTTTTACATTGTATGTAAACTTGAAAATTTAAGTCAAAATGAGGGAGAGCGCCAGAGAGAGCAAGAGAGAGAGAGAAGATAATGTCTTCCAGATGACGGCTTTCTGGATGAAATCTGAAGCCTGAAGCAAGAGAAAATTTTCATTACCATTCAGATTACATGTCATTTTGATTCACACTCCCTAAGCAAGCTAATTTGGTCGGCAGCCAACCTTCTCGCAGTGTGATGACAACACAACAAGCTTCACCGCCTTCCTTTCAGTGCTAATGATTCCTTGAGTGACAGCCGTGGTCTCAGAGCTCCGCATGACACCTCACCCTGCTGCGCTCGCAATGTCAGCTGCTGTCCCGGGCTCCTGCTCATGGTCCTGGCAAGGACAGCCTGTGACTTCAGGAACACATTAGCCACTGTCACCCCACCCACCTGCATACCTAGACACACACAGGGGGCCTTGGTGCTCACCTCTCAACACTGCATGTTCTCAGGACAAGATCTGGGTTACAATAAATTGTGCTGGTAACTGTCTGCCTCTGAAGATCTCCACCCTTTCCCGTCAGGGCACAGGGAACTTACCATCTTCTTACCATGGACTCATCCAACCCATGAGTTCTTTGTTGTGCTATAAGCTATTACATTACCCATCTGACAAAGGGCTGATATCCAGAATCTACAAATCACTAAAACAGATTTACAAGATAAAAACAAACAAGCCCATTCAAAAGTGGGCAAAAGATATGAACAGACACTTTACAAAAGAAGACATACATAAGGCCAACAAACATGAAAAAACGCTCATCATCACTGGTCATTAGAGAAATGCAAATCAAAACTACATTGAGATACCATCTCACGCCAGTTAGAATGGCGATCATTAAAAAATCTGGAGACAACAGATGCTAGAGAGGATGTGGAGAAATAGGAACACTTTTACACTGTTGGTGGGAGTGTAAATTAGTAAAATGATATTTTTAAATCATTCCAATAAAGAAGTTCTCAAGGACTATCCAAATATATATATATCAATATTATAGAATAGGGGTGCCAGGCAGTTAATTGTTATGAATTTTGCGTTAATTTCTTAAAATCTTATGACATTTATATTTGTCAGCTTTTTAAAATGTGTAACCTGTTATGATTCATTTTCATACAGTAAATAATTATTCATATTTGTACCTAAATTTTATTTCTAACTTTTGTATTATATTTCTTAAAGAGGATTTCTAAAATTGTATAATCTTCAGGGCAAATAAAACTTGGAGGCCCTGGCTCTGTCTATACATTAGAATAGCCAGGGGAGCCATCACAAAGTGGAGACGCAGACCCAATCCAGCCCTTGGGCAGACTGATGCAATTGGTCTGGCATGGGGTACAGGCATCTAGAGTGGGGGGAGAGAAAGAAAAAAAAGAGAGAGAGAGATGATGGATAGATAGAATGATACATAGAATAATAGATAAATATTTAATAAATATGATAGATGATATGTAGATAGAGTGATAGAATGATAGATAAAGTTTTCTGCGGAATTCTAAAGTGCACTCATAGTTTAAAACAACTCATCTGGGTGAAGAAATCATGGATCAGTGGTGGTTTATCACCTGATAAAACAGATTTGTATCATACGGGGTTGCCCCACACCAAGAGAAGTGTGAAAATACAGTAAGAACTTGGGGAAATGAGAAGGTAGAAGAAGCAGGAGTCCCACTCATAAGACCACAGAACCTTTCTGGACTCTATATTTTCAAGTACTCCTGGCCCAGGGCAGAGCTCAGGGCATCTGCCAACCTGGTATCATGAAGACTGAATTGCAAATGTCAATTTAACTATATAACTTATGGAACATTTCATTTTCTATACATCTTTGTCTTTGCATTCATATTTGTTTCTTCCTCCCCAGAGTGACATCCTCCCCATAATCCCAAGAAGTTTCATGTGAAGAGTCTGGAGAGGACTTTTGAAAGAGACCACACTCTGAAATATCTGGTCATTATTACTGATGTGGCCACTTCTTGTGTCCTGATAATCAACATCAGAGTTGCGATTAGTTAGAGGGACAACCACAAGACATGGTGATAAGGGACTGTGTTAAGGAAAATTGCCTGTGTTTCAAAGGCAGGCATTTCCCAGTGCCATACCTCCATCAATGCCCTCCTCCCAATCCGGGAATGTAAAGTGCTTTGTCTAACCTTCCCACCTCCGCTAGGCTGAAATTGCAGGTCAGCTGCTTTGTTTAAAAAGCCTGGGAAAAGCTTTGGGAGGAGGGGGCTCTAGTTGCGGACCTAGCAGCCAATCCAGCATCAGAGTCGAAGATCAATCACTCCAGAGGAAGTTTGAAAGAACTCCTCTCATTGGACGAGAGCACGAATGGGGCAGAATAACTCCCAAGTTAAAATCCCACTGCCCCTTACCTGTGCGGACTCCTTCTCTGGATCCCCTCCCACAGCAACGTGGGAGCTGCCTCTCCCTCTCTCCCTGTACAGATACCCCCTTCGGATTCCCCTCCCACCTGATGACATCTTTGGCAAGCATGGGGTCAGGGAGGGGGACTGAGCCCCTGTCATCCCACCACCGGGTTGCAGTGACAGCCCTTTCTGGTGTTTGTTAGACCACTGTGACTTAGGAGTTATTTGTTACTTCTGTATACGTTGGCCTTTGGTGACTGCTGCATTTCCCAAACTCACTTAACCACATAAAGGTCACGTAACTGACCACTGCAGCTACTTATATTTTAACAATTCCTCAGCTATAATATACAGTAACACATTCTTTGATTAGAATGTAAAGAAATAAAAATAAATAGAGCTATGTTACTTAAAGTCATAAACTAATTGCTTAGAACACAAGGATGATTTGTTTTGAAGAGAGTGAGACGCTGATTTTTTAACTTTGATTGCCACTGCTCCAACATCATGTAGAGATAAAGAAAATTCTACTATTAACGTAGGTGCATCCTTGCCAAATGTGTTTCTTTCCATTCCAACTGCATCAATGCTCTGTAAGTGCATCAAAGAAAACAGCACCATCCAACCTTATGGAGCACAGATTTGCATACTTAATATTTCAACAACTCACAGACACACACATTTTTTAAAACCTCACAATAGTACCCACCAAGCTTTTGTCAAGCTCAGCCCCATTTTTATAATAGCGCCTGAAAATAAAAGGTCGCGTGGCTTATTTTAGCCATGTATTTATAAATGGTTGACATTAAAAGTAGTCTTAAAGTCAATGTATGTATTTTTTCCCTCTAGGTTATTTATCTCCTTTTAAACTCAAATATTCAAAGTACAAATAATATTCAAAATTTATATATTCACTGAATATGTAAACTTTCTGCAAGACCACTTAATTACCACCCTCATTGACTTGCAAGCACTGCCTTATCAGCACCAAGGCTGCTCCCTTTGTGGGGTCAGAGCAGTCACTCAAAGAGCTTTACCTTGTTCATCAATTGCTATTCAGAACCAAATCTTAGTGCCCGGTGATGTTAGGCTTTTGAAGATTTGCCTGTCATTGTGACTAGATTATCTCACTTTTCGAATGTGGCTGCCTCTGGATGCCAATTTTCCAAAGTGACTTGAGCCTGAAAGAAAGCAAACAAGTGACTTTCTGTAAGTGTAAATAAGCAGCTTTAGCTTCTCACCTAAGGAAGATCAGCGGCATTCCAATATGCTTCCTATTCATCCTGAGAGCAGCTTGTGGGTGCCTTTCCAATGCCAAGAACAGCAGGAGCATGGTCCCTTACAGAAGGGCATTCACTGAAAGAGGGATTTTAAACCTATGGCTTTGCATTTGCTTAAAGGTGCAGTTGTTCCCATTTGAAATTTAAAGGATGAAAGGAAAGACTGAGGGGAGACACTGAATTCAATGTGTGCTCCTTGCTTTGGTCCGGAGAAATGGAATTAGAAAGATGTGGTGATCAGGATTAAAAACATAGACAGCTGAGTAATTGTAAACTTACAGATGATGGTTTTCTTTTCCTACTTTTCTATTTTTCTTAAATTTTTAAGAATGAGAATGTTTTACTTCCATGTTTAAGACAAAAGCAAAAGAAAAAAAACCCACACTTATTTAGGATGTTTCAACCATAATCACAGAAAATCTCAAGCAATTTTGGCTCAGCCACAAGAACAAGAATTGTTGCCCTCACAGGGAGTCTGGAGGTGGTGGTTTGGCAGTAATTTTAGCCTTTCTGTGATGTCATGTGTCTTTCTTTTTTCCTCTGTGATGTCTATTTCCCTTTTTTCTTGCTGTCTGTACAGTCTCCATTACTCTCTGCTACTTGGTAACTGGTATTGGAAACCTGGACAGCTGCATCCCAGCCCTGGGCCTTGAAGACTCAACGTATGTCCTGGAATGGCTAGAGATAGGACCCTGCTGCTCAACCCCCCATATGAGAAGGAAAAGCCCTCCTGCCTCCTCTACTTTCACCAGACAGTGTGGGCCCCCAATTCCCATGTGCACCCCAAAGGTCTAAGCCACTAGCCCTCTCTCCACCTCTTGTAGAGTATACTTTCTTCTTCTTTTTTTTTTTTTTTGAGTAAGAATCTCACTATGTCACCCAGACCAGTGTGCAGTGCAGCAATCTCAGCTTTTGTGTTATACAAAGCTCTTTATATCATGATTAACGCTGAAAGATGCTCTAACAAGAACACTTAATGTGTCTGCATCCCATTCCGAAGGCTTTGAGAAGAAGGACAGGAATTGGATATTGTTGAAAAGGTTATTCTAATGTACAGCTGGATTTGTAACCCACTTATAACCCCTCAAAACCACTAATCTGTTCCGCATAATTTCATCATTTGTGGAATGTCACATAAGTAAAATCATACAATATGTGACTCTATGGGATTGGCTTTTTTTTTCCCCCACTCAGCATAATTCTTCCAGGTTTTTTTTTGCATTTACCAATAGTATATTCTCTGTTATTGCCAAGCAGTATTCCTGCATATGAATGTATCACAGTTTGTGCAGCCATTAACTCACTGAAGGACATTTGAGTTGTGTCTGCTCATTGCAACCTCTACCTCTCAGGTTCAAGCTATTCTCCCTGCCTCAGCCTCCTGAGTAGCTGGGTCTACAGGTGTGTCCCACCATGCTCAGCTCATGTTTGCATTTCAGTAGCGATGGGGTTTCACCATGTTGGCTGGGTTGGTCTCGAACCCACGACCTCAAGCAATCCACCCACGTCAGCCTCCGAAAATGCTGGGATTACAGGCATGAGCCACTATGCCCGGCCAGGGTAGACTTTCTTAAGCCAGATTCCCATGACAGCCATAGAGTGGGAGAAAACAGAGCCTTTACACCCAGACCCCACAGGGAAATCTGTGTCTGTGTAGACCTGGGGAACCCAGATGCCAGGAGCGGTAGGCCTTTGGGTCTGTTCATCACCACAGCTCCAAAAAACAGTGAGGTCTGCTGGCCAGAACTGTGTGCTTCAAGCAGAAAGGGGGAAAACAAAGTGTGTGTGTGTGTGTTACTATTCTAGGAGACAGGAAGAACAAATCACACAGGATGCCCTAGCACACATCAGTGGGTGGAAATTATACATGTTTCCCTCCTCACGTAAGATACAGAAGGAAACAACATCTTGGACAAGGTAGAAGGACTGATGAAAGGATACCTTATGCCAGGTTTGGGATCAAAAGAGAATGGGATAGAAAAGAAAATGAAAACAACATCTAGTCAACATTACCCAATAAACCCAGTGGAACCCAGTTTCCCTGTAGAGTGTAAATGGATAGTTATGCGCTGTTTGCATAACTGCGATGTTATTTTTAGGGACCATGTTGTATGACAAACACAGGTCAAAAATATTCTCAGAGAGATGCTGAGGAGGAGAGGCTGCAGAACTAAGAAAAAGTTAATTCTTAGTTTTTGTGAAGAAGCAAGTATGTATTCACATCTCCTATCTCACTCCTGAGGCTCTCCCTGAGGGCAATTGTAATGAATTCGAATCCGGCAAAATTCCAAGGTTTATAAAGAATTGTTTCTCTCTCTCTCTCTCTCTCTCTCTCTCTCTCTCTCTCTCTCTCTCTGTCTCTGTCTCCCTCTCCCCCTATAATATACATCTTTGAAATTTTAAATTTGCGTTAAGTTCAATAGTGAATTATCTCTCCTCACCAGACTGACCTGGAGAAGAAAGTAGTTGAATGCAAAAAATAATAGGGCTAGAGTTGTAGGATGGGAAGCAGGGAAGCAAATAACAATTTCCTTGGCCCAGAGGAAGCCTGGGGTGCCTCTTGTTCAGCATCCCTCTCTGAACGTCCATGCTGCCCCGTTTTTTTCATTTTAAAAAAGATTTTTCAAAATGGCTAAAGCTCAAGTACTGAGAAAATTATGGGAAATCGCTCTCTGATTATGGAAAAGGAGGACTGATTGTGTTTCTTACGCAACTTTCAAAAGCTGCTGTTATCATAACCTTGGCATTTTGTTTGCTTGTTCAATGATTGTTTCGGAAGAGTTGACTTCAGGTGCCTTGACGTTTTATTTGCTTGTTCAATTACTGTTCTGGAAAAGAGTTTACTTTAGGTGAGAGCCTAAGAGGGCAGGGGAGAGGAAAAGAAGGAGATCTAAGAATATGGTTAAAAAGCACTGCAGTGTTCTTTACCGCTGCCCACAGCAACCCACGGGCTCTGGGGTGCTATCTTCAGAAACATGCAGTCATTGATACTGCTTTATTTGTGCTAAGGAGAAAAGTACATTATTCTGAAGAGAGAGACAGCCATGTTTCCTGATATAAAAGAGTATTTTGTATTGTACAGTGTAAAGAACTGTACACAACTAAACACACTTGCTGACACATCCAGTTTCAGAGAAATAACCTTTCTTCCCTAGCAAGTCATCTCATTGGGAATTGAGAAACACACAGCCACTCCTCTTTAAAACCTCAGAGTCAAAACACAAAATTGATCAACCCAGTTTAGTCTTTATCATACCCATAAGTAAGTCTAAATAATAATAATCTCATTTGGAGTCTTTAAAAATATTCCACCAACTTATATTTGTTTTTGTTTTATTTCTCTTTCTCACTGAAGCCCCTGTTTTGTTCCATTGGTTTATGATTAAAGCCCCAGACTGAGGCCAGAAGGGAAAATGTAGTTACTGAGTGTACTGATCTGAAGACTAGCAAAGGATTTTCTCCCTGGGGGTGAGGGTTGAGGACAGGCAGTGGAAAGAGTGCTAGAGGAGAGGAGAACAGAAAGGTGGGTAGATTATGAGCCTAGAGAGATTCTGCTACAGGATCCAAAATATGTTTCCTCTTGCTTAATTACCAGATCAGCAAGATTCTGGTAAGGAAGGCCCCTCCATCCCAAGTGTTGGGTGAATGTGGCTGGAAAATCCACCTCTACTGATGAGGCCCCATCCATTGGAATTAACCCAGTTACTCAATAAAGGATATTAAATAGTGCTTGTTAACTCCAACCTAATGTTTTCTTATTTTTGGCCAGAAATCCACTAAATTACTTCCCACTTATATAATTCTTGGTGGTAGTAGACACCTATTAAATATCTACTGAATGAATCATTGACCAGCATATAAGATTTTACTCTTTTCCATTCCTAGTAAGCTCGATCAACATAACTGGAAAATACACAAGTACATGAGTATGTTCTAGATCAATTTTGCAAAAGGCACTTAATAAACCCCATACATTGAATGACTAAACTGATTTAAAAGCAATTTTCTGATTGACTAATTGATCTCATTTGCTTATTGTTGCTTTTTTTAACCATTTGATTTTTATGACATCATTTTAAGTAATGATGTTTGGCTCTGTCTTTAGTCTCCCCAAGAGTAATCATATTCTAGATTATGATAATTCTATCAAATATATTATAATTATCAATCTTCACTTATCTATAAACGCTATAAGACATATAGTTATATCTTTTAATAGCATCAACTTTCACTTTAATGCCATCATCTATGACTTGGGGTAAAGGCTAACTCATCATTCGTATGTTAAAGAAACACAGAAGAAGAATCTAACCATTGAATATGAAAACTTAACAAAAGCAAGTTGCAACAATATGGATGAATCTCAAGACCATTAGCCCAAGTGAAATAAATCAGGCATAGAAAGAAAAATATCGTATGATTCTATTTACATGAAGTATCTAAAATAGTAAAATTTGTAAAAACAAACAATGGAATAGTGATTACTAGCTGGGGGGAGGGAGACATGGGAACAAAGGTTACTTGCTTTTGTTAAGTTTTCAGATTCAATATATTGGTTATTCCATATATTGGTTATTCCATATATTGACCTGCCTATCTTTAACAGTCTTGGGTATTTAAGCAGCTAGTCAACTCAATACGAGTTTTAAGAGATAGCACACTTTAGGAACCCATGTTTCTAACAGGTATGCAAAAAAATGCTATAGGTCATTAATCACCAGGAAAATGCAAATCAAAACCACAATGAGGTATCACCTCAAATCTGTCAGAATGGCTGTTATAAAAAAAAAAATCCAAAAGACAAGAGGTGTTGACAAGGATGTGGAAAATCTGGGACTCTTGCACACTGTTATGGGACTGCAAAATGGTGCAGCCACTATGGAAAGCAATATGGATGTTCCTTAGAAAATAAATACTACCATATGATACAGTAACTCCACATCTGGATACTTACCCAAAAGAATTGAAATCAGAATCGCAAAGATATCTTGACACCCCCTTGGTCATTGCAGCACTATAGTAGCCAAGATGTGGAAACAATCTAAGTGTCTATTGATAAATGAATGGATAAAGAAATTGTGGTATATATATAAATACATTTAGTGGAATACTATTCAGCCTCTAAAAATAAGAAAATTCTGTAATTTGCAACAATATGGGTGAATCTCAAGAACATTAGGTTCAGTGAAATAAGTCAGGCATGGAAAGAAAAATATTGCATGATTCTATATACATGAAGTATCTAAAATAGTATAATTTATACAAACAATGTAATAGTGATTACCAGCTAGGGGGTTGGGGAAATGAGGCAAAAAGGGGCATAAGGTTTTAGGCAAACAGATAAGGCACATTGATTCAGGTTAAGGGTTAACTTCCTTAAGTTTCATCACCCACAGGATCATGGGAAGAGGGATAAAGGAACAGTGATAAGATAAATTCCCTCCCCAAAGTCTTCTCCTGAGCTTAGGCACAATGTACAACCATTCACAACTGTTTCTTAATATTTTCAGTCATGGAGTTACATAATAGTTGATTCTTGTTTTGTTTGTCTGGTTGGTTGGTTGATTTTTTTCTATTTATAATTGAAAATTAAGAAATCACAAGTTTGGTTCACCTGGAAGAGAACAGAAAATGACCAAAGCATGCTGTCACCAGGTGGCAATCAATGCCTTGAACACATGCCTTGAACAACCACATGTAAGTCCTCACTGTTGGTATTTATGTTATTAATACTAATAGTAACATCAATAATTATAGGCATATCTTACTCAGTGTTTTGTTAGAGATTCTTTATGCAGATTTTCTCATTTAATCTCCAAAAGTCTTGGCTTCTTTTTATAGCTAAACATACAACTACCATATGATCTAGCCATTGCGTATTTGGACCTTTATCCCAGAGAAATGAAGACTGATATTCAACAACAACTTGTACACAAGTGCTTATAGAAGCTTTTTTCATAATAGCCAAATTGTGGAAACAACTCAAATGTCCTTCAGTGAGGTAATGGCTAAACAAACTACGATGCATTCCTATGTAAGATTCCTGCTAGGCAATAACAAAGAATGTACTATTGGTAAATGCAAAAAAAACCTGGAAGAATTATGCTGAGAGAGAGAAAAAAAAGCCAATCCCATAGAGTTACATACTGTACGATTTTACTTATGTGACATTCCAGAAATGACAAAATTATGGAGAACAGATTAGTGGTTTTGAGGGCTTATAAATTGATCACAAACCCAGCTGTACATTAGAATAACCTTTTCAAAAATATCCCATTCCTGTTCTTCTTCCTGAAGCCTAGGGAACATGATGCAGACAATAAGTATTCATGATTAAGCATCTTATTGTATTAATCATGATATAAGGAGCCTTGTATAGCACAACACTGAGGATGAACTTTACTGAGAGAAACAAATATGGTTTCACAGAGTGCTTCAAATTAATCAGAAGAGTGAAATTAATATACTAATGTTTGAGAAATAAAACTGTGACTGAAGAGTTGAGAGTGATTAGGAGACAGGATTGACTTGAAGCAAGGTTACTTAGGAGTCTACTGCACTAGTCCAGGTAATGATCTAGGACGACCTGAGCTATAGCAGTGATGATGGAAGAAGGTAAAAGGCATTTACGTTCAAACACTATTAGCATGTTTAACAGAACCTGTGATCACTCTAATTCAAAGTTTAATATATTACATTTACTAGGACTATAGAAGGACTATGGAAGAAATATTTTGGGGTGCAAAATGAGAAGGCTGGTTTTAGGGTTGGATAGAGATGAGGGATGACATTAAGAACTCACCTTAGGTGACTTGAGATGGTATCACCTTTGACTAAGAGAGAAAAGGCATGATGATAAGACCAAGGAGGGACACATTTTAGAAGACAATGAGATCCTTTTGGTGCCTGTAGAAATACAAGCGGAGTTACCTGGTTGGTAGGTGTTGATGTGAGCCTGAGTCTCTGGCAAGAGTCCCGAGGGTAAAGATTTGGCAGTTAACAGCTTACAGTCAGTAGTTCAAGCCACGAGAGCAATTACAACCACGTGGAGAGTAGTCCACTGGGAAAACAATGGGCTGAAGAAAGAAAACCAAAATATTAGGAAGCCTCATAACAGATATAGCAGACCCAGGGAGTATACCCAGCGAGGAGTTGAATAGTCAGTAACACAGAAGAAAGTCCTAGAGGTTGAGAAAACTCAGCATCTTGAGAAGCATTAGTTATTGCAATGTAATTTGTTAAATTTGAAACTGCAGGTTAAACTTATGACCTTAAAGATGTATGTAATTTCCCCAGATCAGAATCTAAAAATGACCCAAGAATAGAAGAAGCCACCTGCCAGCCATCACTACCCATATTGTCCAGATTTCGACTTGAAACAACAACTCCATACTAAAGGAATCCAGGGGGCATGCAGGGCTTGGCTGTTGATTCTGAATTCTGAGGCAACAAACAAACAATGAAGTACATCAGAAGAGCTTAGAGTTTACTAACGTTGCCAGAAAGCGAGCAAGGATGCTTAAAAAATAATAATTTTTAAAAACTCAGCATGACATTAAAAAGGCAGAAAACTGTTTAACACTTAGTTAAAATGATTTAATTGGGTGTATTTTAATCATCTTGAGTACCAAAAACAGCAACAACAAAAAATAATAATGATAATTATGGATAATTGCAATACGTTATTTGTGAAAAGCACTGAGTTAATACTATTACTGACATTATTATAATATGCAATATTATAATTACCAGGATGAAATGCAACATGAAAGACTATAACAGGATATGCATTTAATTAATTTTAATATGTAGGAGATATTTATTACACATAGATATTTCATATTCTATTAAAACCTAGTGATTTTTTATTAATCATATCATTAATGACAATTTAAATTATGTTTATGTGTGTATTTATAGTAACAAATATTAGTAAAATAAAAAATGAAGAGTCTGTTGTATTGATATTTTAGAATATATTAAGAAGAAAGTATAGCAGTAAGATGTTTTAGAATAATTGAATTAGTATGCATTCTTTTTGTCACATCTGGTATTTTAACGTTAAAAAGAGTCAGCCATACTAAATTTTAAAATCTGCTATGTAAATCAAGAAACTTAACAAATCTAGTAGCAGATGATCAAAGCTTAAAAATTATTTTCTAAGTTGCTATTATTAGGATTAACAATTGCAGGGGTCATCTTCATGAAGCACATCAGATGCTAAAAATTATTGAACTAGTAGAAAACAATTAGAAAGACTAGAACACAACAAATATGCAGGCTCTAACCACAGGTCTTAATAGGCAGCCAAGATGGAAAAATAATGCAGGACAGAAAGGACTAAATTAATTTGGTGATTCCAATGATGGGTAGGCATCCAGGATGGGAGAGTTCATTATCAAATCACCTCTAGCTACTTGAATCTGTGTGACTTGAATCTAGATGGCTGGATCCCTGGCGAGCATGGACTCAGATCGCAGCTTGACGTAAAGATGCTGGAAAAACCTCAAGGAGTCTCTCTGGTTGGTGAGAACAACCTCTGTGATATTTGCAGTTCCAGATTATTTCTTGTTGGAACATTCTTGGTCAACAAGCAATCATGCCCCACTGAGGAAAGACCGTGGTCACTATGGGACAAAAACTCCCCACTTGCTTGGGCAATTGGCCCGGATGGCTGGAGACAGTAAAGCTATTTCCTCAGTGGGCATTTCATACTAGGAAGGGTTAGCAATAAGAATCAAGATATTGAAGTGAACCAAGCCCTTACTTATATTTTAGTGTTAAGCTATAGATAGACTTGTAATATACTTTGTATTTGAAATATTTGAAATATTTAATTTGGGTACACTGGGGTAACAGATTAGCCTTGTGGTCTACATTAAAACATGCAACGTAGAAAACAATATTAGACTTGTTATTCTAAGTTGAAAGACTTAAGAAGGCATTTAACTTTAAATAATATTAGTATGTTGAACAGAACCTGAGATCACTCTATTTCAAAGTTTAATGTATTACATTTACTAGGATTATTCAAGTACTTACATAATTTTTGTAATGTAGCATCTTAATAGCTTTGAAATAAATTAAAGCATTAAATTTATAATGCAGTTAGAAATATTTGAAAAAGTTTAATTTAGCTTAAATTGTAAAATGTATTAGCTTTATAAATACAGTATTGAGATTTGTAAGTTGAACTTAAATGTCTAGGAAAAATGGATCTTGAATGTTTCATTGTAATAAATTAAAATATTAGTTAAAAATAAGTGGGCAAATTGAGTGTTTATCTCTACCAAAGCCACATTTCAGGCAATGGAAATTTATCTTAACCCAGTGGACTGAGAAGTTACTTGAATTTAGTGGACACAGACTATGCCTGTGATGTATGTTTATGAATGGGAGCAGAAGGATAGAGCTCTATCGGTTAAAACTCAGAGTGGCAATGAACTAAGGAAGCCAACAGCACCCTAGAGAGCTCTGCAAAGCATAGTGCTGAATGAAGAAAACCAAGAAACGCAAACTCTATAGTGCAATAGGATGTGAATTTAAGATGCATGTGTACCAAAACCATTACCATATATTTTTCAAAGATGTCACCCAAGGACATGAATCAATCAATTAGATGGGGTCAGGGACGCAGTGCAGGAGAATTTAATGGCGACAGGGAATTAGGATAGAGATGGGAAAATTTAAGAGACAGCCATGCTCGAACCAATATTTATGTGCCATTGACTGGGGATTAGGCAGAATTCTTTGCTAAGTTTTAGAAAAGAAAACTCAAGAACATAAAACTCTCATCAGCATACACTTTACTTCTGATTTCATTTATAGGAAGCCTGTAGACTAAGTTTGTGTGTTGGAGGTGTGAAAATATTTGGCATCGAAGTCACTCAGAATCATCCAGCTCAGAGGAGAACTACTTTTCCGGGTAACTGTGTTTCTAAACATAACGTCCTTCTTGTGCCTGTGCCATTATTAGTATCTGATAATTATGAGAAACGTTTGCCCTTTCAGATGTGTGGCTGAAGATTAGATCTGGTTTACAAAATGTTGCTGCTTTTACCCATTGGTGAGACTAACTTTGGAAGAAAGGATCAGCTCTCCGCACATGAAATTCAGCCGTTAATTTTTAGGCCTCATTTCTCCTGTTTGTCAAAGTACAAAACAATGTTAGGGTTCAATAAGCCTGAATTCCTGCCGAGAGCTCTTTTATTTTAATGTTCTGACACTTGCAACTTTTCTCCAGGGTGAGCTGCAGCTGAGGAAACAGAGGTCAGAACTCCCTGGCCTTTGGAATAGGCAATGTTGACAGACTGAGGGAATATTTCTGCCATTTCCCTGAGTGACAATGCTCAGCAGTGGCAGGAGCACAGTAACTCCTGGCTGAGAAATCAGAACTCACAAGCTCAAGGACGTTAGTCTAGGTAATGGCAAAGATCGTGCAATGTACTCACCAACCCCTTTAATTTTCCTTCTAGGGATCTGCCTTAGACTACTTTTCCCGTCCTCTCTTGAGTTTGGGTTGGGGTCATGTGACTCATTTTGGGCCAATAAAAATGATGTGAATCTGAGGTCATGTGACTGAGTTCTGACCAATGAAAATGGGGTGCGTATGGGGTCATGTGACTGAGTTTGGCCAATGGAAATTATTTTAATTTGGGGGTCATATGACTGAGTTCTGACCCATAAAATTATGATTCCAACTATAAATCTCATAAGGGGAATTCCATGATGTCTTTTTTCATTGTGGAATAACCTCAGTCTTGAACTTAAATGTAGAAAGAATCTAGGTCTCTTAAAAAGGTACAGAACAGAGCCTCTCCACTACTCAATTCAATTTGTATTGAGATTTGAAGAAGAAATACATCTGTGTTGCGGAAAACTGCTGCCACTGAAATTTGGGGGTTGTCTGTATAGCCATTCTGAAACCTTTGCTACTAAAAAGCAAATGATACAGAGAGAGAAAGTTGGGTAAACCCTGGACTGGACAAAATACACCAGGTAAGAACATCACCATATGAGACATTCACCCCTCTCACTGTGGGCACCTCGATTCTCAGAGTAAAATGAATATTTTTGCAAAATATGTGGGAAGGAAGACACAAAAATAATAATGGCAGAAAATAATAAGCAAGTGTTACTGCTTTCTATACTGAGTGTAGGAAGATCAGTAAAGGCAATTTGAGATATATAAAATGTGCTTTTTATGAAACCTTGATGGTCTGCTTTAATGTTTTCATATTATCTGAAGCTCTAGGGGAAACGTTATTGTGAAATTGTAATTTCTCCAATGATGAGTTGCTTTACAGCAAGAACACTGCCTGAATTTAAATCCTGGCTTTGTCACTGTCTGGTCTTATGCATAGTATTTTACCTCCCTTTCTCAGCTTCCACCTCTACTAAACGGGGATAATAAAGAAAATATTACCTCATAGGTTAAATTTAGAGAGGTTTGAGTAAAAATTTTGGTGCATTTACAATAATGCCAGACATACAGTGATTCTCAGAAAATATGAACAATTATGTAAGAAGATTGAGAAATGACATGTTACACGATTTAATTTGGTTTTAATTGAATTTTCTTTTCTTTTCTTTCTTTTTTTCCTTTTTTTGTGAAAGAGTCTTGCTCTGTTGCCCAGGCTGGAGTCCAATGGCACTATCTCAGCTCGTTGCAACCTCCACCTCCTTGGTTCAAATGATTCTCCTGCCCCAGTGCTCCCTGGTAGCTGGGATTACAGGTGTGCACCACCATGCTTGGGTAATTTTTGTATTTTTAGTAGAACGGGGTTTCACCATGTTGGCCAGGCTGGTCTTGAACTCCTAACCTCAGGTGATCCATCTACTTCAGCCTCCCAAAGTGCTGGGATTTCAGGCATGAGCGACTGCACCCAGCCTTAACTGAATTTTCAAATAAAGCAATTTCAAATTCCAATTTTGCTCCATCATGTTTTTGTAAAAGCGTGTGGGCACACAGTGGTGGCTAAGCATGTAGCCATTTGCCTGGATTTCACTGTTGTCTCATTGAGTACTTGTTGTATCCTAGATGCTTACCCATGTATTTACTTGTTTTTTTCTCACAGAGACACCCGGTCACCTATCTTTTACAGGTGAAGGCTAATGCTTAAGTGGTGAAAGAACCCCCAAAAAGACACACCACTATTGAACTCAGGCCCTGTGAACTGTACACCCTGCCTGGGAGTTACTGTGCTCTCTGGCCAGGGGCTGTGCACATTAGCTGCCCGTAGACCTTGTTATCAAGGTGATATTCAATTGTGCTTTTAAAAATGCAATGAATTCATTATTTTGAAGTTGAATATTTCTCTCCATATCGTGCCAAGCCCTAAACTGAGATGTAAACATACTTTTATTGATTTATTTAGACGGAGTCTTGCTCTGTTGCCAGGCTGAAGTGCAGTGGCATGATATTGGCTCACTGCAATCTCTGCCTCCCGGGTTCAAGTGATTCTTCTGCCTCAGCCTCCAGAGTAGCTGGGACTACAGGCACAGGCCACCATGACCAGCTAATTTTTGTATTTTTAGTAGAGACAGGGTTTCACCATGTTGACCTTGTGATCTGCCCACCTCGGCCTCCCAAAGTGCTGGGATTACAGGCATGAGCCACCGCACCTGGCCCCATACTTTCTTTTAAGTAACAGTGGTAGAGTTTTTAATCCTTGCCAGAGGACATATAACACCGTCTTACAAGCTGGTGACTATATCTCGAAGGCCCTGTATGAAATGATAGTGACATAAGGGCAGCTCAAGGAGAGGATAGGAATCCAAGTGAGACTGTACAGATGGATGAGCCCCTTCAGACCACGCTGCTCAGCACAGGCACCAAGAGAACCCACAGTCTACTGTGAGCCCAGTGAGGAGGCAGTCAACTGTTTCCCACAGATATCTATATCTGGCATCTACAGAACACCCACTACATAGCAGTTACCATTCTAATTCTTTACTTGTCTTGAGATATTTAATCCTCACTTCATCCCCAAGAAGTAAGTTCCATTGTTACCTTTGTTTCTTCAGATGAGGAGACAGATTAGGTGCCCTGAGCAAAGTCATACAGGTATTAGGTGCTGGAGCCATGTCAGCTCTGGAGTTCATTCTGTAAATCAGTATGCTACCATGACTGTTTGAGCATTTGTAGTGTACTAATTCATATAATCCTAGCAAGAATCCTGTGATATGTTATAATTGCTATTTAAAGAAGAGGAAACTGAGGGGTAACATTTCCAAAAGCAAAGCATTTTATGAAATCTTGACATTATCAACCATAGTGATAGTAATCATCGTAATCAACATCCACTGAGCATTTTATTTTATTTATTGTACTTTAAGTTCTGGGGCACATGTGCAGATTGTGCAGGTTTGTTACATAGCTGTACATGTGCCATGGTGGTTTGCTGCATCCATCACTTTTACACTGCTGGTGGGAGTGTAAATTAATTCAACCATTGTAGAAGACAGCGTGACCATTCCTCAAGGATCTAGAAATAGAAATACCACTGAGCATTTCCTATGAGCCAGGCACTTACTAGATTCCCACAAGGACTTTATAATGTAAATCCTCTTATTATCCCTTTTCTACAAATGAGGCAACTGAAGCACAAACAGCTTAAGTAGCTGCCCTAGATTGTAACTGGAAAACAGATACTTGACCCCATCTAAATTTCCACTCATAACACAGGTGCACACATATACTTGCGCACACACACATACAAAAACACACTTTTACATACAATTATATTCTTAACTTCTATTCAGTGTGTTTGGTGTGACACATAAAAATTGTAAGTACTCTCAAATGTAGAAGCTCAGGGTCTGCCTGTCTATTGATGCCAGATTCAGGGGACTTAAATTGCTCCTGAAGCTGCTTTACCATCTTCATTTCAAGGTAAACCCTAAGCTATCCATGGAGACAACTGTAGGACACTGATCAGTTGTGGAAGACGGATTTGCTGTTTGCTTTCTTAAGGAAATAAACTCTCCACCCGCAACCTTAGCAAGAGATGCAGAGTGTGGTGAGCTTTTAACACTTCGCCAGGGGACTGAAATCTCAACCCAGAAGTATGTGTAGATTCTGCCCCACTGTTTGCACCTGTGGTAGAAGCTGAGAAAGAAAAGGCCAGGATCCCTACAAGTGGCACGGGATTTCAAAATATCTGCTGTCTTCCCTTGGCACTCATAAAGCTGCCTTCTTCTGCTGCCATTTAAAGGAAAAAAAACCTACAAAAATGAATGGTTCCAGAGAAAATGTGAGCATGGAGAAATATGGCTAGGCCCATCTGCCCTAGCAGAGAATTTGATTTGTGCATGAGGTAATTGGTTAGAAAAAATATCTTTTAACCAGGGAAATTCCTGGGCCTTAGATCCCCTGCAATTCAGCCTCCAAACCCAATTCTTTATAGAAAGAGCAATGTGTTTGTGTAATAGACCATATTTGGGGGAGTATATGAGTCCTAATGTGATAACTACAGCAATAATTATAAATGGAATTCCTATTTCCCATCCTTCATTTAATTGTGAGAACAGGACTACTACATTTTTTAAAAAGGATGCAATCATTTAAAAACATAAAAGAAAGTTTGAACCACTCCGTAACCAAGTTTTCAGAGTAGAGTTTACTTCTACAAGTGACCTAAATATTTCTTTCTGAAATATTTTGTTCAGCAAAAATTTTAGAACACGTAGTAGCATTAAAACTCTGAGTGTATTTAGTAAGACCGGCAGCAAGCCGAGCAGCTAGATTTATTCAACTCACTGAACACACGTGATATTAAGTGGTGTTCACAGAATACATCTTGGGATCAAAATAAAGCCTTTCTTTTAAACCCACCTGATCTAATGGAATTCATGTTATAAATTAAAGATTAGTGTGTGTATTAGTTTCAACTAAAAATACAAGATGACAACAAATGGATTAACTTGACAGATGTATAGGGAAATTGTATTAGGTTCACCCAGGTAACAGAAACGAAGTTGGTTTAAGAAAAGTGATGCTATTTTAGGCAACAGGGTTTCAAAAACGCATTGAGCTAATAGAATATTTTCAAGAAGGAAACGTGTAGAGAGCATTCAAAACAGGACCACAGAGAGAAGCAGACTCTTCACCTGCTGTTGCCCCTACATGCTTGGACTGAGAATGACAAAAGTTTCAAGAATTTGTAATTGTCAGTAACTGGAAATTTCATACCTTCTGTTTTCTTTGGATACTCAAACTGAAATGCAGCCTGGTGCGGTGGCTCACTCCTGTATTCCCAGCACTTTGGGAGGCCAGGGAGGGCAGATCACAAGGTCATGAGATGGAGACGATCCTGGCCAACATGATGAAACCCCGTCTCTACTAAAAATACAAAAATTAGCTGAGTGTGGTGGTGTGCACCTGTAATTCCAATAACTTGGGAGTCTGAGGCAGAAGAATTGCTTGAACCTGGGAGGCAGAGATTGCAGTGAGCTGAGATCATGCCATTGCACTCCAGCCTGGAGTGCACACTTTTCTCTGAAACTATTAGAGTGTGACATCGTCTCAAAACAAAAACAACAACAACAACAAAAACTGAAATGCCAGGAGGATCCAGTCAGTGTGTGTCTCTCTCTCTTCTTCAGATGAATATAAAGCCCACCATGTGCTGATTCTGTCAAGTAGAGAGCATTTGCCATCTATGGGGAAGGTGGAGGATATTAATACCCGTCCTGGCCGACTGTCATGTTGGAATCTGGCCTCAAATTTTAAGCCTTCAAGAGAGTCTGGAAATCTAAATTTTTATGTAAAATCTTTCATTTCTAAATTTTGGTAACTAATTTAAAAATATTTTAGCCTGCAAACTATCGGTACTGTCTACATCATCTTATGACAGAAACATTTTTCTTAGGAGTTGAAAAAGAGAGACTGTTCTTGCAGTTTTATGAGGAGGTAGAGGATGAGGAGTACCATAATTTTGCCCATTTTCTGGGGTTTGACACAGATGACTCATATTAACTGTGCTATTTTTGCCTCCACATTATCTTTGAATTCTCGTCTATGGGCAGAAAAAAGTTCTTGGTTGCTTTTCTTATTGCCTGAGGCTACCCTAACTTTTGATTTTTGCCTTATATTTCTGTAAAGTGTGATTTTGGGCTGGCTGCCTACTTTCTGCATTTCCTTGAATTTATCTGGGAAATAGAACATATATTTGTCCTGGGTGGATATTTCTGATATTAGTCTGTCTGGGAATACAGTAGATATTTGTTCACATCATCCAAGACAACTAGACTCCATTCAGCTTTGAAAAGCTGCATATATTAAGGTTCCTTAAACACCTCCAGTGCTGGATTTGTAGAATTTACTATCCCTTGTTTGGTGATAATGTCTGTCTGTTCAGCCCACATCATCAATGCTGGGATTAGGCCATCTGGTATGATAAAGGCAACCATGGCCAGACAATTATGCAGATGTGGTTTCTAGCTATGGCTTTGACATACAACCAATTATTTTCCTGGTGACCTTGAGCACATCCCTTCCCCTCTCCAGTTCAGTTAAATGTAAAATCACAAACTAAAACACCAACTAATTAAAAACCTACAAGCCTGGACTAATTTCGTCAGCCACAAATCATCTTCATAATTTTCTAGCATATTTCTGTATCACTTGAATTGTTATCTAATATTTATATTGAAAGTAGATTGGCTGGGTATGGTGGCTCACAGTGGTAACCCCAGCACTTTGGGAGGCTGAGGCGGGCAGATCGCCTTAGGTTGGGAGTTCGAGACCAGCCTGATCAACATGGATCTACTAAAAATACAAAAAAAAAAAAATTAGCCAGGTGTTGTGGTGCATGCCTATAATCCCAGCTACTTGGGAGGCTGGAACAGGAGAATCTCTTGAACCTGGGAGGTGGAGGTTGCAGTGAGCTGAGATCATGCCATTGCACTCCAGCCTGAGCAACAAGAGTAAAACTCCATCAAAAAGAAAGAAAGAAAGAAGAAAGAGGAAGGAAAGGAAGGGAGGGAGGGAGGGAGGGAGGGAGGGAGGGAGGGAGGAAGGAAGGGAAAGAAAGAGAGAGAAAAAACAAAGTGGATGACTGGGTGCAGTGGCTCATGCCTGTAATCCTAGCACTTTGGGAGGCCTAGGCGGGAGGATCACTTGAGCTCAGTAGTTTGAGAACATCCTGCGCAGTACAGGGAGACACTGTGACTACAAAAAATAAATAATTAGCTGTGCGTGGTGGTACGTGCCTGTAGCCTCAGTTACTTTGGGGACTTAAGTGGAAGGCTGGCTTGAGCCAGAGACGTTGAAGCTGCAGCAAGCAGTGTTTGCGCCACTGCACTCCAGCCTGGGTGACACAATGAGACCCTGTCTCAAAAAAGAAAGTGGATCATTCTGAGAACTTAAATATTTATTTTAAAAGGAACATTTCTGTCATGGCTGTTCATAGGTAAGTGACATAAATCAACATAAATTGAAGTTGTGCTATTTAGGTTTCAACAGGACCCCACATAGGTGGGTTTACAGATAAAATAGATTTGGATGGGGTATAGGGAACACTTCCTTATGTGTACAAGGGTGAGGGAGTAGGAAAGTTTACTAGAAATAGGAAGATGAGGAAGGCATGTAGATCAGTATCCAAGGGACAGAGCCAGCTTGCAGTGACCTCCAATGGAGAAAGTCAAGAGGAAAATTGCTTTGACCTTACTTTCTTCCCTCCCTCCAATCCTCCCCTCAGGGTTCAGCTAGCCCAGTGGGACGCCAGAGAGCCTGAAAGCCCAGTGATGTTGTCTATTCAGGACAGCCTCCCAGGACAGAGGGCAGGATGCAAAAGAGTGGAGAGTTTTAGGAAGAGCAAACCCTGCATATAAGTTAACTGGGAAGACACAAACAAGCCAAATTTAATCAATGTCATGGATGCTGTGCCTGCTGAGGGCTCTGAGCTGGAGATCAGAATTCTCTTTGCAAAAAAGGAGATAAGCCAGTGTTAAAACATGGCTGTACAAAACTGAGATTTTTCACAGAGTATAATCAAAATAATTTAAAAAGGGGATTAAAAAGACAGTGGCGTTCTCATTATTTAATTCAAGGTATTTAATGCTGTGTTCATACTCACATTGTCAGAGCTTTTCAATATTCCTTAACTTTGGAAATGTTAGGCTACGTGATTGCTAAGTTATCTTTTATTCCTCATCCTCTGCTAAGGCAGATAAAAATACTGTAGTGAAATCACCCTTTTCACATTAACTCTATCACAAATTGGTATGTCTCAGTTATCCAAATATCTGGGCAGAGTTGTAAACGATTCCAAATATATTTTAATATTTTTCAGATAATTATACCTTATAAAAATGTGCTATGACTCAACAATATCTATTACTTCCTTTATATATGAGGTATTTTTCTACAAACTATATTTATTCCTTTTTACTATCATAATCCAGAAAGTCAGGCATTTTTGTATCGCCTTAGAGACACAGAAGATAATTACATGGTTGATGTTCAGAAGGGCTGGACTACATCTGATGGAATGCATAATAAAACACCTTTGAATCCACTAATAATTAATTCCATAGATATCTGTGAGCGTTGGTGCTAGGACAAGTAAGTTTAAAAATATGTAGGATTGTGCATACATAAGAGTTAATTTCAGTATAACTTCTCTCCCACTTGGTTGCCAAATCTAAGGGACAGATGAGCACATTCTCTCATATTCTACTCTCCTCTGATTTTATTCTTGATAAAGAATGAAATCTTTCTTTCTTTCAAATAAACTTACAAGATTTTTTTCTGCCTCAGGGATTTGCAGTTTATGATTTGTTTATCTGGATGACTCTTCCCCTAAGTCAAGGTTTGGCAAACTTTGGCCCATGGGCCATATATGCTCAGCTGCCTGTTTTTGTAAATAAAGCTTTATTGGAATAAATTCACACTCAATCACCTAAGTATTGTCTATGGCATTTTTTGCACTACAAAGTCATTATGACAAAGACTGCATGCCTGGCAAAGCCAAACATCTGCACTGTCTAGCTCCCTTCAGGTGCGTTTGCTCACCTCTGCCCTAGATCTTCAGGTGACTGACTTTGTTTAATCACAGGGTTTACACTGTATGCTACCTCTCAGGAGATGACTTCCCTGAGTACCCCATCTCCCTGTGAAATCCTATGTGAGGACGCTGTTGCCAGATTATCTGAGTTGCAAAGAGAAGCCATAAATCTGTTTAAAAAAAAAATGTCAAATCCGCCTTCTTTCTCACACACAGAGAAAAATAAAGAAAACCTTTGTAGGGCAAAATTATATCTTTGGATTGTATTTACCCAACAACACTCTAGTTTACAGTCACTAATGTACAGTATCCAGGGCTGACAACACCGAACTGAGTAAACACCCATAGAGTTCTGAGACTTATTTATGTGAAGAAGGCCAGAAGAGGATAGAAAATGTTAGAAAGAACACTGATTATTATGAAAAGATGGTGGAGAAAATGGGTTTGTATCTAATTCTTGCTTCTCAGAAACAAACGTGAAGAACAGTGATGTGGTTGAGGCCAAGCTGCTAACCGAGGCAGGATACAGCCCTTCCATCCCACTCCCGGGTACTGGTCTGTGGGAAACGTCTTTAGGCAAGAGTACCTCTGCCCCAGGCCCGCAGCCCAGCCTCACAGACCTTCCCAACACAACACTTCAGACATCCGGCGTCGGGACTCAGGATTGAGTCTATTTGTCATCTCTGGTGCAAACCCAGCTCAAATGTCACTTCTTCTGTGTCCTGTCTTCCTGGACAGGGTCAGTCCCTTCTCATCTCTGCTCCTATGATACTTTGCAGATAACTATAACATTATTCTTGCCAATGTGTTGCTTGTTGTTTTTTCTTTTTCTGGTCTTGTGAATACCCTTCATGCTACATGGTTATTAACCAATAAATGTACCTTGAATACATGAACAGCAAATGGAGGCAGGTAAAAGCCTTCCCCAGTGGAGACCCAGAGACTACCGTTGAAGGAATCTTTGAGAGACACAAGCCCCACTTCTTTCTCCTGTCTGGTGGATGACTGGATGACGGAATCTGAAGGAAACCGTTTTCCTCTCTGTTTTGAAGCATTACCACTTGTCACTTCTTGCTTACAGGTACTTCCGCAATAATTCTCAGTGCTGGAGACTCTGCCTTCATCTATTTTTAGAATAGCATATTTAAGAAAGCGCAGCTTTTCTAAGCTCTGACCAGGATTACAAGGATGACCTTTTTGATATCAGCAATTGCACAATTTTTGTAATTATGTGGCCAAGTAATGTGTTCTACTGATTAAAAGTGATATTGCAATCAACTTTTAATGTTGAACACATGGAAAAAATGTCACCACAGGGTCTAGTGGAAGTTTGTCAGCTGCTTTATTTTGCTAATGGATTTTTGTCCCCTGCCACTAGTACTTGTAAGTGAGCCCACTCTTAATTAACGGGAGGGCTGATTGGGCAGTAACAGAAATATTGCTACCTTTCTCCAGAAGCAGTCTTGCTTTGAGGCTCAGCTCAGTCATGGATCGTCGTATTTCCAGACTAACCCTCTGGGTATCTAAGAGGACAGAAAAAGTTGGAACCCTAAGGAGGTTCAGTTGGCCTCAGAAAATTGTAGTGAAGTAAAGCGTTTATGGAAGCTACCCAGGGGACCATGAAGAGGAGTCAAGAGTGTTGGAAAATGCCAAGCTCTTGTTTTTGATAACAAGTGGCCTGAATCCTCCCAATAGTATTGGCACAAACAACATTATCTTTCAAACACTTTTACATAAAAGAACTCCCTCTAATACACAAATCTGCATTTATGTCAGATAGACTCCATAGGGTTTTATAGCTTTAGAAAAAAATGGTTACAACATGCACGATGTCAATGAAAACAGTGGCCAAAATTATTGTAGCGACACATGAAATACACTTTTCTGCTGACTTTCACAGGCAGTCTAATTTTCTCAACACTTTGAAAAAGATACAATTATGATCTAGAGTTTAGAGATGAGGAAACAGAGGGTCCATGATGGTAGCTTACCCAGGGCCTCCCAACTGGTAAGAGTTAGGTGAAGATCCAAATCCCGAGCTCTGCAGATTCCATAATCCAGTCCTGCATCCAATGTCTTTTATACTTTACCACCTTCCCAGAACTCATGGAAATCTACATCCCTTCTACCTCAGTGTATTTCAGGTGGGATCTGTCTGACAGGCTTATGGATGAAGGAACTGCACAATGCCTGGATCTACCTCTCACAAGCATAGCGTAATGGTTTCCAAGAGGTTGCTAAAAGCAATCACAACCTCAATTCCTCTTTTGTGTGACATTTGTTAATGAGTTTATTGGCCTTGCTACTCATTTTGTGTTGTTCCAAAATTATAATGCAATTTGTCTATAGACAGAGAATAAATATTTAATAATTATATCATATTCTTACATCGAGGTCTTCATTTCCCACAAGCATACAGTAATTCAAACTTGAAAGCTGATTCCCCCTTTGATGTAACAAACTTCAGAACTTTGTCTTGTTCAAATAAATGTTAACACGATGACGTGCATCAGATGATGATAAAAATAAATGCTAATAGACTTAGGTGAGAACAAAACCATGGATGGACAAGAAAGTCACAGGAGCTGGACTGTGCTTGAAGTAGTGGAGAAGATGTATCATATCCACTTTACAGAAATCAAAGTTAAGACTATAAATAACCAAAAAGAACAATGCGTGGTTTCTACACTTGAGTTTTCTGATGTACATCCAAGTACATCTATTTAGTTTCTGGCTTCTTGTTTCCTGTTGCTGTACTTGCAGTCATTTCTGTAAGTACTCCCCAGGAGGTTAAGTTAGCACTGGCTAATAAAGGAGTACTGAAGCTTCTCAAGTACATTCTTAACAAAATCACGCCTGCAACAATGCATGAGCATCCAGAAACGAAAACGATCTTTAAACACAAACTCCGCTCCCTGGGGACTAACAATTTTGTGTAAAATTACAGGAGAAGGGCCATAGTCTCAAGAGCTTCTGCCTCTTGCCATCATCTTGTTTGAGATCTGATTCTGCTTCTCGCATGGAATCAGAATGCTTCGAGGGCTTTTAAGTCTTCCATCTTCTTTTGTAACCATGACATAAGTGCTTGCTCCTCCTGCCAACCTCCCTTTTCTCTTTCCTTCCTTCTATTCAGATAAAACCTACTCAGAGTATCCTAAGTGATAGGTTTGGTGCTGAGCACTGTAAACAAAGAGCTGGGCAAAAACAGAGTGGACCCACCCATTAGCCTTCACAGTTCAGGGGCAGAAACAGACAGAAGGCAGCTAATCAACACACAGTGGTGAGCCACAACCCAGGCAGGACAAAGGAGGAACAGCCACAGATCCTTGAGAGCCCCTGACAGGGAGACTTTGTCCAGCAAGGGAGGTGACTGAAGCCTCCACAGAGGACATGAGGGAGGAGCTGAGCTCTGAGAGAGGAGGGGAGGCCAACCAGGTGAATGGGAGAGAGAAGAACTTCCAAGACAATTGTAGTGATGTGATCATGATTCACTGCAGCCTCAACATCCTGAACTCAAGTGAGCCTCCCACCTCAGCCTCTCCAGTAGCTGGGATTACAGGCATGCACATCCACGCCTGGCCATTTTACATTTTCTATAGAGACAGGGTCCCAGCCTTTCAAAGTACTAGAATTACAGGTGTGAGCCACCACACCCAGGTGCACAAACTTATTTTTATTCCTCACACAAATTAGGCTCCCTCCAG
The DNA here is from genome assembly GCA_963573385.1 of Cacajao melanocephalus. Classification (NCBI taxonomy): domain Eukaryota; kingdom Metazoa; phylum Chordata; class Mammalia; order Primates; family Pitheciidae; genus Cacajao; species Cacajao melanocephalus. The sequence continues at coordinate 25,947 of CAUYLG010062643.1, read as the reverse complement.
AAGATGGAAAATATTAAAGAAAAGTTAGGAGACACAAATGATAAATGAAGTTTAATGTAGCCAGTTAGAGTCCCAGAGGAGAGAATGCATACGTAGAAAGAGAGGCAACACTGGATGAGATGATGGGAGATAAATTCTAGAGGACTCATGAGAGACTCGAATCCAAACTTAGGCGATTAAGTTAGCACTGGCTGCTAAAGGCCTTGTGAAGGAGGAAGCCTAATTTGTTTTTTTCTTTTGTTTGTTTTCATTTAAAATAAAGTCTTTATTTTACCCTTGTTCTTAAGAGATGACATACTGAGAAATCTGCTTTTACTCCATCTGCTATTCTTTCATAGATCATCTGCCTTTCTCTCTGTTTTTCATGTTCTACACATTCAGTAGACTATGCAAGTTTGCAATTTTTAAAGTTATTTATCCTAGTTGGTATGTATTGTGCTTCCTGAATCTTTGGATTTGCGTCCTTCATTAGTCCTTGAAAATTTATCTCCCATCATCTCATCGAATGTTGCCTCTCTTTCCATGTATATTCTCTCCTCTGAGACTCTAATCGGCTACATTAAACTTCATTTATCATTTATGTCTCCTAATTTTTCTTTAATATTTTCCGTCTTGTTGACAGAGCCTAATTTGTGTGAGGAATAAAAATAAGTTTGTGCACCTGGGTGTGGTGGCTCATGCCTTAATTCTAGCACTTTGGGAGGCTGAGACAGGGTCTCACTTGCTAGTGAGATCCCATCTCTATAGAAAACATAAAATTTCCAGGCTTGTAGGTGCGTGCCTGTAATCCCAGCTACTTGAGAGGCCGAGGTGGCAGGCTCACTTGAGTCCAAAATGTTGAGGCTGCAGTGAACTATGATCACACCACTGCACTCCAGCCTGGGCAACAGGGAGAGAGACCCCATCTCAAAAAAGATATTTGTGCAGATGCAGTGCAAAAGTTCAAGGGTGGAATCACCTGGAAGCTGATGAAAAGCCCCCAACCCCTTGCTTAGAATCTTTTGAGACTATCTTGGTGATGATTACCACAATATGCTTTTTTATTTTTAATTTTATTTGTGCTAAAATACAAGCAACATAAAAACTTACCATCTTAACCATTTTTAACTGTACAATTGGGTGACATTAAACAGATTTTCATGGCTATGCAGCCTTTACCGCCATCCACTTCTGGATTTTTTGAACTTGCAAAACTGAAATTCTGTTTGCATTAAACAATAACTCTCCATTTCACTTCCCCCAGCACCTGGCAACCACAGTTTTACTTCTGTCTCTATGAATTTGTGTATCCCAGCTACCTCATATCAGTGGAAATCATCTAATATTCATCCTTGTGTATGGTTTATTTTACTTACCATATTATCATCAAAGTTCACCCATGTTGTAGCATGTGTGAGAATCTCTTTTTTAGGGCTGAATAATATTCCATTGTGTATGGAATATTATATATAATGTATAACATATGTAATATATATATGTACACACACGCACACACATACACACTAATCTATTTTTAATCCTTTGGCAAATATTTGAACAGTTTTCTGAATGTGTAACCTTGAACGCTTTTCCTTACAGAAGCCCTGCTACTGTATGTGCTTTAGACCCCATGAACCTGGACCACTTCTGCAGAAAGGAAAGGAGGATCAAGGTGAGCACTGTAGCACCAGAGCATCTGGTGTCACTGCAATGCTTGATGTCTGGAAAAATGTGGGAAGACATTGAAGGGGCTGAGGCAAGGAACAATGGGATCATATTTGCACTTTGAAAAGCACTTACATCCTCTCCACGTTTAGAGCCAGTGAGAATAAAATAAGAGTCTTCCAAAACTTTCAGCAAAATTGTATCTCTGGCTGGATCCTGCGTCCCTCTCAGAACCATTTTCTCATTGGCCAGGAAATTGCTCTGTCTTGATTGGCTCAGACCTTGACCACGTGACCCACACTGTGCTGAGTTGAAGATGGAGTCAGTTTTACTAGAATAGCAAGGGCTGAGATAGGGGGAAACAGTTGTGCTTATGGGCAAGTGGGATGCAGTTACCAGAAGTAAAGTGATGAATGATGAGCAACAAAAACAGCAACTCTTGCTTACCCCATGGAAGTTCAGTCAATATTTACAAAATGAATGAGTCAACTGTAAATTATACTTTTTTACTGTTTCCAGTTATCAGACTAGAGAAGTCGGACTAGAGAGGTTAAGACATTCCATGAATCTGACAAAATTGACAGTGATAGACCTGAGGTTACACTTAGGATCCTCTGCTTATTCTACACTGCTGTCCTACATCGCCACCTTATACTGCCTCCCATCACACCATGCTCCTCAGGTTGCTTCCCACCTCCCAACTTCTAGTACCTCAAGAGTTTGCAAAATACACTATACTGTATTACCTCGCAATTTTTTCTTGGCTGCAGGCACGTGTCTTTTCATAGAAGGGAGAAATAAATAACAACAATTAGATTGGGCATGGTGGCTCACACCTATGGTCCTAGCACTTTGGGAGGCCAAGGCAGGCAGATCCCTTCAGCCCAGGAATTTGAGATCAACATGGTGAAACTCCATCTCTACAAAAAAAAAAAAAAATTAGCCAGGCATGATGGTGCACGCCTGTAGTCTCACCTACTTGGGAGGCTGAGGTGGGAGGATCGCTTGAGCCCAAAAGGTAGAGGCTATAGTGAGCCCAGTTCAAGCCACTGTACTCCTAGCCTGAGTGACAGAGCAAGACCCTACAACAACAAACCAATCAATCAAACAACCAAATACACAAACATTTCATCACTGAAACCTCTGAATACTTAGGGCTGTATTGGAATGCAGTGGTAGCTTAATAAGTATTTATGGAATTACCTTCCCTTTTAATGTTTCCTGCCTCTGCACTTGGATTATATCTTGATTCAAAATAAGGATTAATAAAATGGGCTTTCTGCATTATGTAGTTTCTCATCTACTGACATTTTTCTGTTGATTCTAGCTCTGCAAATTCTGAAAAGGTCAGCAGAAAGTATGCAAAACCATTGTCACAGTTAGGGAGAAATAGACTGTCACAAACAGACTCTCCAATTAGTCTGATCATGATTAAGTTTCAGCAGGCACACTAAAATAATTTTTATCCTTCTATCAAAGCAGACATCAATATGTTTTTGTGGGACTTTTGATTGGCACAAAGACATATGAAATGACCCAGAGAAATTTCTCTGGTCTGCATTTTCATTTTGTAAACAAAGAATCACAGATTTTTTTTTCAGTAACATTGTTCAATATCCTCAGTAGGAAAGCATTACTTAAATTACAATGTGTTCCATAGGGTTATGAACCCAACCACTGATGACAGTGGGTCATGGTAGATTTTCATTTAATGACACTTGACAAAATAGCTGGTTATTCTGAAACTGTTGCAGGCCACTCTGACAGCAATTTGCACTGTTCATCAAGTGAGGTTTATGCATCTTTGCATCCCACATCTCCAGCAACTAGCAGGTTCTTGTAGCCTTGTGTTTGCTGACTAAATATACAAAATGACTGCCTGTGTTTACTTTTTAATCTTCCTCCTGATCTGCATGTAGCAAATTGGAATATATCTGCAGTCTTCATCATAATATTCCCAGTGCTTAGTTCAGTACTATGGACATAAGAGGAACCCTTTTTAAATTTATTTATTCATTCAACACAAATTGTTTTCATCCCTTTCCATGTGCTATCAAAACAGTAGCAATGTGTTTTGCAGCAGTGTACAAAACTCACTGAGACCTTGCTTGCACAGACTTTGTAGTCTAATTCAGGGCCTTCCCATCTGCAATTTGAAGTCCATTGACCATAAATTTAATTCAGTGGCTGGAGGTATTTTTTTTTTTTTTTTGAGACAGAATCTCACTGCAGTGCAGTGGCAAATAGAACATTTTTTTAAAAAGGAAACAGAAATACTGTTTCTGAGTCAGATTGTATGTGGTAGAGGTGAATATTGATCAGTGTAACATCTGTGTGCATGTAGAGTCATGAGATTGTTTTTCTTTTTCATTTGCTTGTTTTTAAGCCTGAGTCATGAACAAAAGCATTTGAAAGCAATTGGTATACGGAGTTGAGAATAAACAACAGAAGAAATAGATGCCATACAGTATCATGTAATGGTGAAAGATAACAATTTAAAGTAGGGCAAGGATTAAGAGGATGACAAGTAGTATTATTTTATACAGGAAGTTCAAGGTGTCCTCTCTGAAAGGGTCTAATTTGCACAGAGACTGAACAAAGTGAGGAAAATATTCGGGGAATTGACTTCCAGGAAGAAAGAAGAGCAGAGGTGTGCTTGGCGGTATTTGAGGCAAAGCATATGGTACAATATGGCAAGAATCCAGTGAATAGTATCTGAGAACCACATGGTCAAGACATCCAGAAACAATACAGAACCTTGAAAGTCCTAATATGGATTTTGGATTTTATTCTAAGTAGGACAGGAAACCACTAAACACATCCAATGTTTAGTTTTAATATTGAGCCAAAAATGACATTATCCAATTTGTTTATTTACTGGACAGTGAAGGAACCCTTGCTGTTTATTTGTCATATAAGCAGGAGACTCCTACCTCATAGAGGAAAGCATCACTATGTTTATTTCTGTCCATTAATAGGTAACCAGTGAAATAACATTATTTTCTTCATTGGCATATGCTCTTTGCTCCAAATATTTTTTCAGCTGTTTCATCAGGTTATTAAGGGTCTACCAAATTGATACTGATTCATGTGTTTACATGAGACAATAAACAGTAGGAAATCGAGGTCAGTACCATTCCCCTGAATGAGATCAGAAACAGTCAGGGAGTAAAGCACTTTGCAGTTGCCCTGTAAAGAGGCTGATCTGAGATGCCGATTCCATGCCTCATGAACAAAGCACAGACCTGTGCTGAAGCTTTGTCCAACTGCCTATGCAGGGTCACACAGGACTTGATTCTACCCAAGTTCTCAAGTTTTCTGTTTTTATTAGAACAGACACCTGAGTCCCCTAAAGACAGACTGGTCCTTCTCAAGGGGATGAGAGGGACCGGCAAGCTCCTGTGTGCTCAGCTTCCAAGTGAGCACTTCCTTGGTATCAGCAGGTGCTACATCCTCTGAAATTCACCTGCTCAAGTAAAGAAAGACATTACAAGGAAAAGAATCCTAAACTTACAAATAAATTACAGAAATAGAAAAAAATTCTAAAATTCATGTGGAACCACAGAAAACCCTACGATCTTGAGCAAAAAGAATAAAGCTGCAGGTATCACATTACCTAACTTCAAAATATATTACAAAGCTATTGTAAACAAAACAACATCATAGTGGAATAAAAATAGACACATTGACCAGTGGAACTCAATAGAAAGCCCAGAAATAAACCCATACATATACAGTCAAGTGTTTTTTTCACAGAGGTGCCAAGAACACACAGTGGGGAAAGAACAATCTTTTCAATAAATGGTGCTGAGGAAAACTAGATAGTCACAGGTGGAAAAATGAACTGGAGTCTTACCTCACACCGTATACAAAAATTAACTCAAAACATCCAAAATATGTAAAGATCTCAAACAACTCAATAGCCAGAAAACAAATAACCTGATTAAAATAAAATAGGTAAGAGATCTGAACAGACATTTCTCAAAATAAGACATACAAATGTTCAACAGATTAACAAGGAGTCTCCTTTGGTAGAAAGCAATCCTGAATAAATTAGGAAAGCACTTGGCCTTTTGTGTTTCCAATGATGTAAAAGAAAGTTTGTGATTGGTTACAATGTCCCCTCTGCCTCCCATGCCTGAACAAAGTCAGCTTAGAACTCCAAGACCATCCTGACAACTGGAATTTTCTACTTCCTACTTCCATGGATAAGTTAAGAGAGACTCTGTGTCATGAGATATTAAATTAGTGGCAAGGAAAGTTATTAGACCAGATTCTATCTCCACCCTGGAATTTTCATTTCATAGTGAACAAACAAATTAAGTTATTCAAGGCAAGCATTCTCAACTTTGCTATTTCTTTAAATTAAAACACCCCAAATATTGTGTTCTTCCATGTCCTTTTGGGTCTTAAGGCCTCTTATACCCTCAATCTCCTTTCCCAGAGCAGCCTTAAAGTTCACAGGGAAGTCTGTATGTCTGAATTGATTTGTTTTGTATGTTTATTATCTGGATAGTATAATAGATTCAATGCTTCTCATTTTTTAAGACACAATGAAAATATTTGCATTATGGCACCATTTTTGTAAAACTGTCCTCACCCTCAGATGGCTAGGATGAAATTTGTGAAAGAAGTTCAATGGCTCTCTTCAAAACTGGTGGAACCACTCAATAAAGTTGATTTTTTTCTTGATGTATCTTTTGAAAAGGAAATGATGTAGCTGATAGCCTTTTCCTCCTGTTTGGAAGCTCTTTCCTAAATCTACTTTTTTTTTAAATAGAGGGAAGGTTTCATCTGTGACTTCTGTTTATGTGTGAGATGTGTGAGCAAGAATTAACGTATTGTATATATGCCAAGGGAAATTTTTTGAAAATGATTTTTCAAAGCGCAAAATGTCTCAGGAATGTTGAACTCATCCTGCTGTGCTCCTTGGTTAACACTGGATTCTGATTGATATGGTTTGGCTGTGTTCCCACCCAAATCTCATGTCAAATTGTAAACCCCATGTGTTGAGGAGGCAACCTGGTGGGAGGTGATGGGATCATGGGCTGGTTTCTCCCGTGATGTTCCCCTGATAGGCAGTGAGTTCTCAGGAGATCTGATAGTTTAAAAGTGGCACCTCCCCCTTCACTGTCTTTCTGTCTTGCTGCCATGTATGACATGCCTTGCTTACCATTCCACCATGATTTTAAGTTTGCTGAGGCCTCCCCAACCATGCAGAACTGTAAGTCAATTAAACCTATTTCTTTATAAATTACCCAGTCTCAGGTATTTTGTGTAGCAGTGTAAAAATGGACTAATACACTGATCTAAAGACAAATCATCTATTTTGTGTATGTGTACAGTAAGACTACCTAAAATCTACCCTTTTTGCAAATTACCAGTCTATAATACAATATTATTTACAACTGTAGTCCTCATGATGTACAGGGGGTCACTAGACTTTTTAATCCCCTGTGAGTGCAGCTGTGCACTCTCTAATTTCCATCTTCTCCTTTCCTGTCTTCACTCCCTGCCCTTGGTAAATATTTACTCTCCATTTTACGTATTCCTTTTTTTTAAAGACTCCACATACAAGTGAGACCATACAGTATTTTTTTTCTGTGTCTGTTCTATTTTACTTAACAAAATGTCCTCTAGGCTCATCCAGTTCACTGTTGTAAATGGCAGCATCTCCTTCTTTTTTTTGTTGTTATTGTCATTGACTATAGTAATCACTTTTCTCTATCTCTATATATATGTAGATCAAGATAAGGATATCAAAACATTATATTGCACACTTTAAATATATGCAATTTTTTAAATGACAAAAACAAGGTAAATAGGTGGCCCCTTAAAGATTCAGAAATTTGGTAAATGTTTTTCGAATCCTCTACAAATGTGATTCTGAGCTGCACATATGGAGGTGGGAGTGAGGCAGACCAGCCCTCTTTGCATTTTTTAGTTAAAGGTAAAACAATTTGTTTTCATCCTTTTTGTCTCAGAGACAGTTTTTTTATGGGTCTAGGGGTCTGCAATATTTGGCTACCACGTCCATGCAGGAAACCCTTATAATTTGGCTGGATAGAAGTTAATGCAAGCTGAGCCTGGATTTGACATATGTAGACTAATAAAAGGAGTGTGCATACTTTATGTGGATATGAGAAATGGGTCATCTTCCTTATCAAATACATTATCAGTCTATTGCCCACCCCTAAATAAACTTGCAAACTAATGGGATTCAAACACGCCTCATTCAACACCTGGAAGCTTCAAGGTGACGAGAAAAGGCAACACCTTCTTGGTGCCTGTGGACCAGAGGCAAGTTCTCAGTACCTCATTATGTTAAGCGGCTTCCTTTTTAATTTTTTTTCAGAGACAAAGTCTTACTATTTTGCCCAGGCTGGTCTTGAACTCCTGAGCTCAAGAAATCCTCCTGCCTCAGCCACTCAAAGTGCTGGGATTATACTCCATGCCTGGTCCAGCAGCTTCCATTCAGCTATGCAGAGACAAGTGGTAGCAAATCTGTGACGGGGTCTAAAAATGTTTTAAAATGTCCTGTAGCAGCTGCACCTGCAGGATGATCCTGCTTCTAAGACAGTGTTGCCACTTCAGGCCCCCAACAGGCCCTCATTCTGAAACACTTAGACTTTTTTGTGTATTTTCAGCTATAAAGGTTCTTTTAAGGTTTGTTGCATTTTTTTCTTTTTATAATTACAAAAGTAGTATAGTATCCCTACATAAATGCATAATGAGAAAGTGACCCAAGGCTGATCTACCACAGAGCCCATACTCAAGTTGGAAGCAGCATTAACAATACCCAACCATTTTCAATAAGATCTCTCTTTCCCTAAAATATATCAATTTAGATGGATTTTTCATGGCGTTTTATAGTTCACTTGAACGAGTCTTTTAAAGTGTGAATTTAAAAACAAGCAAACAAGAAAACACAATTATGAATATGATCTGTGGGCCCCCAGTTTTCTGAGTAACCTACATAACTATACCTGGCAAACCTCTGCCAGGACCTGGGACTGTCCCCCATCCCCTCACAATGTCTGAAATACCTGGGGCCTTACTTCCTCATGGTCACCTCTTTACAGTTCTTTGGTCTAAGTTTTATTTTTTTTTTTTAATTTCTTTGCCATTTTGATTATGAGTCAATCCAGTCACCATGCTGAGCCACTTCTGGTTCCATAAATATCCAGTCCCAACAAAGATTTCAGGAGTTCAGTTAAGTGGTCCTCAGTCAGAGAAAATTTCACCTCTTTCTCTCCCGTCAACGTAGGGAATTTTGGCAACATCTGGAGACATTTTTGGTTTTCAACTCTGTGAAGGGGGATGCCACAGGTATCCTTTGGTGGAGTTCAGTGATGCTGCTAAGCTCCAAATGTCAGCATGTCCAGGTTCACAAACCCCATTTATTCACATTACTGAGGACATCTGAGGTCTCAGGAAGGGGTTCCAGCTGCCTCATCTCACTGCTCCCCATCCCCATCTCTCTCCATCCTCCTCTCTCCCCACTCCATGACCTCCACTCCCCTTGATCCCAGGAGAGTTGGATTCCTAGCTGTTATCCTGCCACAGATCCTCATATCTCCCTTCCTGAAACAGTATTGCCCATTAGTCAGAGACATTCCCAGCCCAAGCACCCTTGCCAAGACTTTTTCCAGCAAGAGTGACTTTTCCAAAAGAGGAGGTCTCATATAAATCAGTAAGGGAGCAGGTATTTTTTTCCGTTTCTGTAAATATAGATTGAAGTTATATTTCATTCAAATTGAAGACATGCCAATTTAACCATTATGTGACATGAAATGCTAATGCAATATTACTTGATTTGAATAATTGGAAATAATAGTTACCACCCAAATTAGTAATAAAGCATCAAGAATCACATTATTTCACAGCTGGTTTGCTGAATAGATAGTAAACTTAGTTAATGATATTGGTCCATTATGGTGCCAATTTATTTAGCCAAGAAAGTAAAAATACCAGTGATTTCCAGCTAATTTGTCCTGACATCAGAACTTGGGATCTAAATGAAAGAGGGGGGACATTATATATGGTCTAAGTTTATCCTTATGCTGTTTCTATGGTATGGGTATTATTTTGATTCTTAATTTACAGCAATTCAAACAAGCTCAGAGTAGTAAAATTACAGTTTATATAGCAGCTTATATGTGCTCAATTATATAAAATGGGATATTTAAAGTAGATAAGCATGTAGGGAGAATATATTTCACATGAGAGATTCATTCCTGAAGAAAGAATGTAATCCAAGTTGAATAATTTCTAAGTAATCCTGGAATGACTGTTGTTGTTTTTTCTTTTTACTGGTTGCATGGGCACTTCCCTGACACATTGTAAGAATCCTTCTGAAGACTGTCAGAGGCAGACCCTGAAGTCCTTGCTTTATACAAGATGTCGGGTTGAACTCAGCAGCCTCATCCCAGCCTGGTGTGCCCTGAGTGGCTTACAGAAGGAGACTGGCTACATTTCGGCAGGCTCTTCCATGGTCTGCACTTGAATCCTGGCCCACCTGTGAGGTCTCCTACTGAAAGGTGGGTGAATCCCCATTTTGAGTCACACCTTCCATAGGCAAAGCTTCTCTTGCATCCTCCTTCTTTATACCTGCCCTTAGATTTCACCTTGCCCCATTCTCTTTCAACTCCTTCCTGTTCTTTTAGTCAATTAAATCACTTTTGGTGAACTTCTTAGCCAGTGTAGATTTCACAGGACCTCCTCTTAATTAGCCTGTAAAAAGACCATTAGCATCTAGCGCTCTTATCTTCCCACTCTGCCTACCCAGCCAACTACAAACTCTGATAAATTCCACCCACATAGATGATATTTGCAGCTAGATTGTCAAAGGCTATTGGGAGAATATCCCAGGGGGAGTGGACTTGATTTCTCTGCTAGTGTATGGTCTCCAGCCCTGAGCTGACCTCATGGCCACTCAAGTCTTCTATGACATCAATCCAGGCATCTTCCTAACTGGGTCTTTCTGTCAACCACCCAACTAATTCCCCACCCTCTATGCTATCAGAAAGCACCTGCTTCTCAATTCCTAGAGGGAACAGGGAACTCAGGTAAGTCTCCCCTGGCTCTGCTGTCCCACCTGTTGCCCTCATCTGCTATAACATGGCTCTCATTTTCTCCTCTCTGTCTCTCTTTCTCAGATCTCATTTCAGTGTCCTGTCTCCTCTCTCAGTTCTCATACTTTTGCTACACTCATACTTCTCACCCAAATATTCTAAATTTGCCCTGTGTAATATTGTTAATGATTTTCTAATGACTAATAGCAGCTTTCTTCTTTCTGCTTTATTTTTCCTACTTTCTGTATCCTTTCTGGCACTTTAGTTCTTGGGAATTTGGGGCTTAGACCCTGAAGTCAGACTGCCTGGGATCAAATTCCGGCTCTGACTTCTTATTCTGTGTCTTTGGTTAAGTTATTTATTCTCCCTACACCATAGTTAGGTTATCAAGTAAACAGTTGATAATAAGTGGTACTTCCACACATCGTGAGGTAGATGTGAATACTGAATACTTGGCCTTTGATGATTTCAGCCATTATTTATTTTACAAACACTGAATGCATGCCTACACTGTACCAAAAATTGGAGATATAGACTTGGAGAGCAGTCTCCAGAATCAAAAGAATTTCCTGACATTGGTTTGTTTAAAAATCCAATTATTAAATATATCCTAATGCTTCTCTTTTTCAAACAAACAGACATCATAACCCCTTTATAGAATTTCAAAGTCACACTCTCTTTTGTTCTTCTGAACAAATAGTGAGACCCCCTCTTGTTTTCAAAGGTATATTTGATCTCTTTTTAAAAAATATATTGATCTCTTTTAAATGCATATTAAATTTTATTTCAAAGCTATATTCCTAATGAATAAAAAGTTCATTCTCTCTTGAAGATCACAAAGAAGGCTTAGAATGATTCGGGGAATGGGAGAAATTTTGGACAAATTCAGGCATAAAAGAAAGCTTCCAATTTTGATGTCTTAGCAATGAGAATGTTTTGGTCTCAGCCTCTGGAAGGCTTCTCTCTTCTTGCAGCCCAGTCTTTATGTATGGTAAAGAAAGTCATGGCTTTAAATTCTGTATCCTTAGCATTTATGTCCCCACAAGAATAAAATACAGTCATTAAATTATTTGATGTCTCACAATGTGTGAGTTATGTCCACATCTCCTTGGCTTGGTTTATTTTTTTCTCAGCTTGATTTTTCTCAGCTTTTAAAAGACCTCTTTGTTGTAATTGTCTCACCCAATATTTTGCTATATTTCAAATTATCTATCTAATAGTAAAGAGCAGTTATAGGAAGAGAGCTGGTGTAATGATATCAGTAGTTTCCAATTCTCAGAAGAGGATCTTTCTTCCTCTAACTACAGTCTTTGATGAGCTCAAGCTTTCTGGTTTGATCATTGGGTATCAAACACTTTGTCCCTTTTCTCAGGGCATGACAATATTAACTCATTTGATCTTCATAATACTTATATGAAGTAGATGCTCTATAAATCTCATTTTACAGCTATGGAAAACAGGTTAAGGAATCTATGGCTGGGCATGGTGGCTCATGCATGTAATCCCAGCACTTTGGGAGGCTGAGGAGGGAGGATTGTTTGAGGCTAGGAGTTCAAGACCAGCCTGGCCAATATGACAAAACCTCATCTCTATAAAAATACAAAATTAGCCAGGCGTGGTGGTGCATACCTATAATTCCAGCTACTCGGGAGTCTGAGGCATGAGAATCACTTAAAACCCAGAGACAGAGTTTGCAGTGAGCCTAGGTCACACTACTGCACTCAAGCCTGGATGACACAGTGGACCCTTTGTAGACCCTGTCACAAACAAACAAACAAACAAACAAAAAGAATCTGCTTACCACAAGGGTGTGTCATAGCCAGGATATGAATCTGCAAAACCTCGTCCTAGCTTCTGTGTTCGCAGACACCACCCCAAGCTGCCTCTCACCAATTTTCATTAGAAACATTTGATTACTCGTGCTGTTTGGCTGTTGCCCCTGGTATGAACAACTTCTACTTCCTTCTAAAATATTCATGACAGAAAAGAAATGTATGAACAAAAATATCCCATGTCAGCTGGGCACGGTGGCACACACCCGTAATCCCAGCAAGTTGGGAGGCCGAGGCGGGTGGATCATGAGGTCAAGAGCTTGAGCCCATCCTGGCCGACATGGTGAAACTCAGTCTCTATTAAAAATACAAAAATTAGCCAGGCATGGTGGTGTACGCCTGTAGTCCCAGCTGCTCAGGAGGCTGAGGCAGGAGAATCGCTTGAAACCTGGGAATCAGAGGTTGCAGTGAGCCAAGATCATGCCACTATACTCCACCTTGGATGACAGAGTAAGACTCTATCTCAAAAAAAAAAAAAAAAAAAAATCCCATGTCCTATAGAAATGATGGGCAATCTAACTTCTAAGTCTGGAAGGGATCTTCAAGGCTATTGGGGTATCACTGAGAAAAATGTATCTGTTCTTCACCCCTTTGCTTCTTCATCTTATACAACATTGACTCCTGGGGCAAAACCAAAAGATGCTCAGGTTTTCTATTGTGATGTATCAAACTACCTTAAAATATATAGACTTACAATAATCATTTGGCTGGTTTTAAAATCTGCAAATTGTGAAATGCTTTAAAAAGATAGGTCATCTCTGTTTCTTACAGCATCAGCTGAGGAGACTCAACTGGAAGTTGCAGGGCTTGCTTTTAACATGGCTCCTCATATTGCTGGCAAACTTGGCTTGGCTCTCATCCAGAGGCTCAGTTAGGGCTGTGACACTGATGAGCCCTCAGTGTCTCCCTCTGTGGATCTCTCCAAAGGATGCTTGAGCTTCCTCAAGGCATGGTGCCTTGGTTCCAAGATAATGCCTCAAGAATTAGGAGAAAGCCTTCCATGAGCTAGTCAAAGAGATCACATAGCAAGATTTTTGCCTTAAATTCCCAAAATAAAAACCCAGATGCAAAGGAAAGAAACACAGACCCCACATTTCAATGGGAAGAGTATTAGCTCACACCTGTGACCCCAGCACTTTGGAAGGCTGAGGCAGGTAGATCACTGGAGGTCAGGAGTTCAAGACCAGCCTGGCTAACATAGTGAAACACTGTCTCTACTAAAAATACAGAAATTAGCCGGGTGTGGTGGTGCATGCCTGCAGTCCCAGGTACTCAGGAGGTTGAGACAAGATAATTGCTTGGACCTGGGAGGCAGAGATTATAGAGAGCCAGCATCACGCCACTGCACTCCAGCCTGGGCAACAGAGCAAGGTTCCATCTCAGAAAACAAACAAACAAAAACAACAACGACAAAAACCCTGATTATAACAAGTACATGGGAGGTGGGAGAAACTGCAGTGACCATTCTGGAAAATGCAATTTTCCAAAGATAGTAAGAGCCTCATCCTGGGAGGTCAACTGTGTAGCTCAGAAGCCCATAGTCTCTACAAATAGGAGAACTATTCTGTAGGCCCAGATTCTGCCCATCAGAAACCCTGGCTTATATAGATGTTTGTCTGAAAACAAGGGGAGAAAAAGAGGAGTTTTCAGTGGACTAAAAACCAACTCCCCTTGAGATAAATATGGTGAAAGGGCTTTTTGATAAATAAGGAGAGAACACCAAAAACTCTTAACTGTGAAGAGAAAGGGAGTGAAAGAGGCCATTAAACCATGGTAGAAAAGTAACAATCTCAAATATATGAAGGTTCCAGGAAGATGAAATAAACAGGTAAAACATAAAAGTATAAAGAACACAAAGGGTCTGACTGAGTGGCTCATACCTGTGTTTTGTAAGGCTGAGGTGGGAGGATAACTTGAGGTCAGAAGCTTGAGACCAGCCTGGGCAACATAGTGAGATCCCAGTTTCTGCAAAAAAAAAGTAAAATAAAATTAGCAGGGTGTGGTGGCTCATGCCTGTAGTCCCAGCTACTATGAAGGCTGAGATGGAAGAATCGCTTTGGTTTAGGAGTTCAAGGTTACAGTGAGCCAAGATCATGCCACTGCACTCCAGTCTGGGCAACAGAGACCCTGTCTCAAAACAAACAAACAGACAAATCCAGAAAGAAAAGCAAAAGAAAACAATAATAGTAAAATGACCAATAAATACTCCCATTTACAATAAAGTAGACATGTTAGAGATTCTTTTTCATAAATGCCTAGCAAGTCTAAGAAAGATATGAAACCTCCATATGCTGGAAGCTAAAATAAAACTGAAAATGAAAGCAGTAAATTATCTGAAAAAGAAAATAAATTAGGTGGAAAAGCATTTCCAGGTAATGTTATCTTTCAAAAAATGCATCTAGATTTGCAGATAATGTGACTTGACATGTTGCATTTTGGAACCAGAACTGGTCAATTGCTTACCTCCTCTTCCTCCAAATCAAAGCAATGCCCTCGAATGCATACCATTTAAGACTGAGTCTCAGCCTGCCCATTTGGTCCACTAGAGTCCATAGTCATAACCTCACACTTAGACATCCATGCCTATCCTTGAGCTGGAATATAATTAAGATGACAAAAATCCAGGGCTTCATATAGCACATAGATCAGTTCTTCATTAGCTAGAGGGTTACTCTATGGCTGTGATGGAGGATGTTATATTATTTAAGGTCAGAAAGTGAGTGACAGACTCAAAACTAGACTCTAACTCCCCAGTGTTATTCAATACATTGGCCTTCTCATTTGCGTCCTATTTATTTATCATTTTATCTGGCTAATTGGTTAATTCAATGAACATTAAGTATCATGCCTGTGCCGTGCACCAAAGATATCCAGATATGTAAGATACAGTTGCATTTGTAGGAATGGCTGCTTCTAGGACCTGGCTGCCATTTGAAGATGCATTATTTTTTTAAATTGCAACTCAGTCTTCATTTTGATGGTTGATATGTACCAACCAAGCAGAGCACACCAGATGTCATAGGAAGGCAGACCCCAGATCTATCTGAAGTTGATCTATATTTAGGTTTTTCTGATTGCTTTCTCTTTGATCTGAATGACAGCTGATCACTTAAACTTGTGTGTAGAACAGATGCTTGGTTTCTAGTATTTGGCAAAATATAAACTATCTCCTTGCCCTTGATGACAATTTCTCTGATTACAGGATGTGGGATTATTTTCAAAGGACAGTGGGAATGTGTGTACATAAAAGTATAAAATGATGGGAACTAGAGTGGTCCAGGCACAGCTGTTTCACATTGTGTAGGAATTTTATTTTTAAACTTTGTATTTCATCTGTGGGACTTTGAGGTTTGAAATTCGGTTAATTATCATATATTGGAACAAATAAATAGAAAGGTTGAGTGAATGATGTCCTTTGATCAGAGAGAGATGGTGAATTTGCTTTGTGTTACAGCACCTCGTGCTATGAATCACCTGTAAGATCAACATCAGGAAAGGCCTGTCAGCCAGTGATTTCAAATTGAGTCAAAAACAATGAAGAAAACCTTTATGAATTCTGTTTCCTTACTTTGTTCCTGCTTCCAACTGTGGATCTGTCTGCCTCCACAATACCTGACAAGTATATTAAAAAACAAACAAACAAACAAACAAAAATCTCCAACTGATTCTAACTAGAATCACCCAGTGAGAATGCACTCTGTTCACACTGGACTCACTTTTATGTGGGGCCATCTTAGCCTTCAAACCATGGTTGTGTTCAGTGCAGGTTTTAGCTTTGACCTGTGCAGTTCCTAAAGGTGAAGTCCATTTTCTCTAGGAGGATACTTCCTTAGGCCGTTTCTTTCTTCATGGCGCAGTGATGCGACTGAGAAGTTGGCACTGTGTTTTATCACAAGGGAAACCTCCCTCCGCATTCCTGTTGAACCAGGGGCCCTTTCCCAAGTTGAACAGGTTGGATTTTCCCACCCGTAGCTCATCTACTTTATGGACAGGCATGAGCACGTGGCTGGATAGGATTTTAAGAGGGCTTTGCTACGAAACAATGATTATGGCGGTCACCACACTGAGAAACGCCCCCAGAAGCTCTGCGACAGCATACAGGTAACTTGGTTTATATCTTTTAGAATTCAGTAGAAAGGGACAGACTTTGGAGGTAAAATGGCAAGAGAAGGAAGAAATCATGGGGCTGTCTGCTTTGTGCTAGCAATAATATCATATTTGTCACCCAGGCTGGAGCAATCATTTAAGCAAATCTTAAATAAATACATATCAAAATGACACTTTGTCCATGCCAGCCTCAAGTATATGTAATTAAAATTGTATCTGTAATGGTTTACCATTCACTGGGTAAGAGAATGGTTGAGAGGTGGCAGAAAAAAAATATAAACAAAATACAAATGTAATATTGTATTCACATCATAGTAGAGAATCTGACGGATACTGTGTACAACCTTGAGTTTCAAGGAAAAGCGAATTAAAATTGTTCCCCAGAAATCACAGATTTTGTTACACCCTTTTTTAAAAATTCATGATTCAAATATACCTTCTGAGGTACATCCCTTCCCACAGTAAATTTACCCAGTGCTTATGTACATTTCACAGTAAGTTCAATATGAAGCACTAACAGGTGTGAACTTCTATTTAAACTAGAGATAGACTTGTGGACAATTACAACTTTCTCTCAGCCCAAGCTCTCAACTCCTAACCTTGTGTTTTTTGTCATCTGAGGCCTGAAAACTCATCCCAAATAATTTTACTGTTTAAAAATTGCTTAAGATTAAACGGTATATTAGGTTCCAGTTACTCCTCATGCCTAGAAACGAAAATCTTGAATTTGAATCATTTAATTGGCAAATCAGACATCTGTGCTGAGATCCCATCAAGATAAAAATCTATGAACTTTCTTTCATTCATTTATTTCCTATTTTAAATATTTTGGACTGCAGGTTCAGAGTGGATTCAATTATAGGATTTCACAAATATTACGCTATTGCTGTTGGTTTATGTGATGTGCCTCCGTTTTGCTTCATGCTGTTTTTTTTTTTCTTCCCTTCACTTCTGTTTCCTTTCTGCCCAGGGATACTAATGTGTTTGGCAATTGTCCCAACAAATGCATACAACATATATTGCAAAGTTTTTGTTTGTTTTTAGTATGAATAATGGTGCCTGGATTCTTGTCCTGTTTCTATCATGTTTCATTTAACACCAAGTTTGAGGTATATCCATGCAGCATATGTTCCCATGTGATTCTTCAGGTTGTTCGGGGGTACATAAAATCAACGTGAAGTCTTACTTCACTCTGGGACCATCATCACATATTGTTTTATAAAGCCGAGGGAGTGACAGCCAATGGTAAAATATGAGACAATACCCCGGTTTTGGGGAAAGACTGGACCCTTGTTTTTTATTTATCATATATGCAGCCATCTTTGGCCACTGGGATCAGTTCAGAAAATGCTTACTCCCTCCCTCACTGAAGAGAAAACTTTCACATCGTGTTCTGTCTTCTAAACTGTAAATATTCCAAGTGGAACATATCTTATATCTCTGAGGCAGTGCTGCTCAGCTTTCTTGCATTACTGTCACCCTCAACAATCAGCCACATGCTATTTTAATACCCCAAATATGATGTATATATTTTTACTACTGTATGTATATTTGTGCTTTATACCTAAAAAGTGTAAAGGTCTTTACCTCCCAGGTGACATAGCCCCATTAAATGTGCATTCTATAAAGCGACTTCTGTGTTTATTGTGTATCCATCACCAGCAGTAGCTTTCCTCCTTCTTGACATGAACATCTTTCAAGCCCAGTTCAAAATTCACTGCCTTCAAACACCAACTTCCCTTCATACTCCATGGAAAACCCAAGGCTTCCGCCCATGGCCCACTGGGGCATTTGAGCTTCATCTCATCCATTTCCCTACCTTTCTGTACCTTGGATCACAGCTTTTTCTATGCCAACTATGTCCTCCTAAGATGTAAGAGTTCCAGTTAACTGCATCATAGTCCTTCTCTGAGTCTCTTTGCCTAACAAAGCCTTATCTGGATATTTTCAGATAAGTTTTGCTAAAACAAATAATGCTCACCAGATTAGAGATGTGGGACAATTTATATCCATCTCCTAAAGTTTTTCTTAACTCATAATTATGACGTCTTTTGTGTAATTTAAATAAATAAACACACATGCATGAACCTGAGAATGTCTTTACTGGCTAACACACCTGCTAGTAACATGTGTGTTTGATCACTGCAACAGTCAAATCACTGCAGCTTAAATCAAAGTTATAGAATATTTTATCCTTGTAAGGGGATTATGAATGAAAGATAAGTTAAGCCAGTGGTAAACTCTGAGAACAGCAACGTGGACTGAATCCTGATCCTCAAATCATGCTGCCTTAGCATTGAGAGCCACGGCTTTATCCGTGGCTAAGAATACAAAAGTGGGACAAGATATAGGAAATTAATTTTGAATCAGCTGAAGCTACAGGAATATTTTCTGAAATTTCTTCAGATATGAGATAATATGTGTTTCTGCTGTGGCCTTTTAATAAGAAAAGAAAGAAGGTCACCAAATCAATATGTCAATATTAGAAACATTTGAAGTTATTTATATTAAGAACTATGGAACAGAGTTATGACTTTCTTTTATGATAGAATGCCTTCACTCATATAAAACAACTAGAGAATGGTGTATTATTTATTAGTTTACATGAGCAGAGGGAAGGTAATTTTGTTTTCAATTAAGAGCACATTACTAGATTTTTTAATATGTAAAATGTAATTCTGCTCTAAGTTAAGTGGGAGGTAGGATTAATAAGTCCGTGCAGCATAGTCACCCTTCAGAACACTCATCGGATGTAACAATACCATCCCCATTCTCCACATCAGGGAACAGAAGCCAATCAGATCTAGCCAGGATCTCTTACAGGTGAAGATAGGCTGGACCACTTTCATTTTCAGGCCCCACAGTGTGTCAAAAATGAAGAAGTATTAAAAAATATGACAAAAGTATGTTTTAAATATTTACATTTCAATAATTCAAATAATTCACACTTCCAATATATTAATAACATAAGTCAACATATGTATGCTCTTCATGAATTAAAAGTTACATATTAGTCAAATGCACAGGCTCTACAACACCCTTCCACATTCTGACTTTGAGGCTGTCCAGATGAGGGTTGAGGTCTGGGCTCCCTCCTGCGGGGAGATGAGGTCAGGAGCAGGCGAGGCCTGTGTCTTCCTTTTATTCCTGATCCCTGGACTGGAGGTCAGAGAATGTGGGTGTTATGGTTTGTCTGGGTCCTCACCCACATTTCATCTTGCAGTCCCATAATTCCCATGTATCATGGGAGTGACCTGGTGGGAGGTAATTGAATCACAGGGGTGCTTCTTTCCTGTGCTCTTCTTGTGGTAGTTAATAGTCTCAGGAGATCTGGTGGTTTTATAGAGGGGAGTTCCCCTGCACACACTCTCCTGCCTGCCACCAGTCACGTAACCTTCCACCATGATTGTGAGGCCTCCCCAGCCAAGTGGAACTGTGAGTCCTTTATAAATTACCCGGTCTGGAGTATGTCTTTATTGAAAGCAGACTCATACAGTGGGCTTCTGTTCATGCCTGGCCTGCAGTTCACAAGTGACCTTTCCTCTCTCTTTGGGCCTCAGTCTTCCAATCTGTATCAAAAAGACACAAAATAATCCCTCTCCTGTGAATTTAGAAAAATGATCAAAATTTATCAAACTATTGGACTGTATTTGGTCTGCAGATATGTAATGCGTTTTGTTTGGCTGACCTGGGATTTTAGTAATATTAAGCCAATATTTAAAAATGAGGAAATGTTATACAACAATGTGCATTCATAGAGTTTCTGGTAGGACCTAAAGCCTGCCACCCTTGTGTCTGCCTTCTACATACGGGGCATCTCTGGAGGGAGCTGAGCTCAGCCTCCTCCTTTCAACAGAAACGAGTTGCTCTGTCCCCAGCAGACAAATTACTGACATGCACTGTTTCTCCCCCACACTGGGGACTATGTCTGATGCCATTAATCCTCACACTTCAGCTGTGGTTTCCTCCATAGGAAAAAAAGAAAGAGAAATATGTATTGTATCTATGTTTCTATTAAAGTGAGATTTTATTTAAAAAAAAAAAAAAGATTGAGTGAGAAAGCTGCTAATTTCCAGAACAGCGGCCCTGGTGACATTTGACTTTCTAAAATTTTATCTAAGGATATTATAATAATCACCTGAGTCTAAGTATTTTATCTACAGGCTAAAAACCCCACATCACCAATTCCTGTAGCCTGGACTCATGGGGTCTCTTCTCTTTCTTTAGCAGTCTTTGTAATTCTCACCAAAATGAGTTCTTCTTACTCAATGACAATTAAATAGGCAAATGTCTTTTGTTGAGAACTACAGATGAGCTGGAGAAAGGAGATTAAAACATCTGTTTTTCTCATAAGACTTAGACTTTATTTTGGATGTCCCAATGAAAATCCAAATAATCCTAAAGGGTCTGATAATTATAATTTCAGACATTCACCAGGACTCATTACTTGCCAAGACCTGTGCTAGGAATTTTTATATATTATTTCATTTAATTCTCAACACAATCCTGAGAGGTGGGTATTACTATTCCTCTTTGCAGATGAGGAAACAGCCTCAGAAATGTGCCCAAGGTCGCATGGAAAGTAGGTGGTAGGATGAGGTTTGAACACTAGATTAATTAGGGTTATGGTTAGGATTAGGGTTGGGGTTAGGGCTAGGGTTAGGTTCAGGTAGGGTTAGAGTTAAGGTGAGTTAATACTAGAAGTGTTTTAATTCCTGTGTCAGAGCAAGATTTGCTAGGAGATTCACACTCTCCAGATTATTGAAGAGTTTCACCCAAATATGTTTATAGTTTTTTTTTTTCAAAGAAACTTTTTATCTTGACCTACCCCTTTTATTAATCTCATTGCAGAGATTTTATTTTTTAAACTTCTCATTTCAAGGTACTTCCTGTTGCCCTAGGCAGCATATTGCGTTTTTAAAATTTCATTTTCTTTCTTCATTTCAGATTCCTTCTTGCATCTCATTCTCTGTCCTATAGACACAGTCACATGTCCTATTTAGGAGTTGTAGCCTTCTACAATATGTACTTTTGTTATGGTGGTGGTTTTGTGAATTTGTCTGTGTTACTTAACATGAATAGGATTAATCTGGAGATTTCTAAATATATAGTTTGTTTTCTTTTAGTTTTATCTAAGCCATATTTTCACATAGGATCAGATAATTCTAATACGCTTGCCAGGCTAATAATCATCCCTTTACAGTCCTCCTCTTTCTCTCCTAAAGGAAAGCATTTCTAGCTCATTCCTTTGGGATATACTTCTAAATTTCTCTGTAACATACTTACAGTGGCACCTGATTAGTGTTTTCAGTGTTAGTCATTGTTTATGCTTTCCCTCTCTAGAAGACATGTATTAATCTCTCACATACTCCTACTGTCTTTCCATATCCATGCTTTCCAACCTCCATTCCCGCACTGTAGTAATACTTTGTGAGTAAATCAATATTCTGTTGTGGAAATAAATGAAGACCCCCCAGTGAGAAGCAACACAAGCTATTCACTCAAAGCTTGCTATGGCTAGGGCATCAGGGACCATCCCTTGCATTTGGCAGGGACTAGATCATGGGTAGAGGAGTGAGAGAGCTTAGAGTGGGATAAAATAAGGCTTCAGTTGTGTTCAAGTCCAAGTTACTGGCCCAGGGAAGCTGAAGGTGAATTAACTAGAAAAAGGCATCTTACGTAACGGGCTTGGGAGCAGCTTTGGCTTTCTCTGATTGGTCTTGAACTGGAGGGAAACTGGAAGTCACTCACCACGTTTTGACCACTCTGGGAAAATTGCTGTGGAGACTGCAGTTGGGCTTTCTGGGGCTGGTTGTTGCAGAGGCTGGGCTTTGGATGGGAGATCTACTGTCACACAAGTTCCAGGTCTCTGTCTGCATATTCAGGCTCACTGTGTATCATTAAGCAAATCTTATTCAAGCTGAGCCTTATAGTTTCCTATACATACGTCATTTTCTGAATACTTACTGTTTTGTCTTGAGTTAATAATTATCCCTTTTGTACGCAGTGTGTGTAGTTTTCTATACGCTTATCATTATCTCCAAACTCTGCCATTTGTCAAAGTCTCTTATTTTTCTGTTTAGAAATATTAGTTATTTCATTCATGTGGCTTTCCTGAAAGATCCAATTTTGCAGTCTGCTGACACACACCTGTGGGACACATTTGCCATTTTGGGGACCTTTTTCATCATCCTGTGGAGACTCCCATTGCCCTTCTCCTGTGTAAGTTCCTCTTTTTAACTGTTTCCATGAATGTCTCTTGCTACGTTTATTTCCTTTTTTTGTTAGAGCACTTTATCCAACAACCTCCTGGAAAGGGGTGTGTGGTAAGTAATTTTGGAGACCTTCATACATGGAAAATACCTATTCTAGCCTTTTCTTATTTGCTCCATATTAAAGTTTAACATAAAATCAATTTCCTTAACAACTTGGAAGACATTGCGCTATTGGTTTCGACATTTTGATGTTGCTTTTGAGTAGACCGAAGACAATGTAATTCTTATTGTTGTAGTTTTGGTAATAGAAATAAAGACTCAGAATTTTAAAATTCAACTTTTCTATGCCCTGATCACTGGCAGGTGAGAATAAAAAATGGGAGAAACATGGTAATGACTTGGAGGGTTTTCTTTTTCTTTTCTTAGCTTATGTGAAACTTGTTTAGGAACCTTGATAAGTAAGAATTTCTTAGCAGGAATGGGGATGGGGTGGGAGTGGGGTTGATCTATCTGCGGTTGATCTATCTGCCTCCTTTTACAGAAACCAGTTTTTTTCCCTTTGATCACATGTCATGTGTAACATCTGAGATCCTATGGGCAGGGGTATTTGAGGGCCAGAGGGGCTTTGGGCAGGACAGGAATATCCTGAGGCAAAGAGAAATTTGGGGAAAGGCATGGGGGAGACTGAATTGTCTTGGTGGGGAAGGGTGGATGGCTCATCAGAACTTAGCATCTCCTTAGTCTTTGGAAGTTCACAGATCTTCTGACTGTCTCCAGTTTTCTGAAATCATTGTGCTCTATTTGTTCTCCATTGTGCTGTGTCTGTTGTAGAATCTTCCAATCAGGAAGTCCACATCCTTCCATCCATTTATCAGATTACTATAATTCCTCTCCATTCCAGGTTCACATCCTTCAATCCATTTATTTTCCTCTCTTTTCCAGGTTTTCTAGTTATTTTCTTGTTGTGGATCACATCATAGTTTGCCAAAAGCTTTTTCTACATTTATGTAAGTAAATATATTTTTCTCTTTAGTGCCTATAATTATGCATCTACTTATTTCCTTTAATATGACAGTAAGCACATTTATGAATATTATGCACTAGCCATCAGTATATTACATGTTTATCTTTCTGCACGGCATAATATAATGTTGTGAAGATGCAAAAGCTGCCTTTCTCTCACAATCTTCTCCTTAGTCACAGCCTTCCTGACTTTTTCCTACAGGGGCTTTATTATATATAAGATGACCATATAAATTATATGATCCATCTCATAGAACTTTTTCTTAGAGACACGTGCTTTCCTATGTAAACTTATATTTGATCACCTGGCTGGAGAAGCATTTTTTCTTTAGATTATGAGAATCTATGCTAAATACAAAAGAAAGGCATATGGTTATCTGGCAAAGAGAAAAATGAAGTCCACAAACAAGTGCATTCAATCAGTTAAATCTGGGATGCTCAATGACGTATTTTAGGGTCTATGTTAAAAATAATTTAACAGAAAGGTTAATATCAGATATTGTTATTGGATTGGCCAGAGGCAACTGTAGGGAAAAGGAAAGAGTGGGACTCTTGGGATAACTTATGAAACACTCACTCATATGGGTGTCTTGGGAGCATTAAAGGTACAAGCATCATCCCAGGTGCTGGAGATATAGAATAAGGTAGAGGCCGTCTGTATCTTCACAGAGCTTACCCTGGAATGGCAAAAACAGATCATACAAATATTAAATAAAATACATCCAGTGTTGGGTGAGGTGGCTCTAGAGTACATAGCAAAGGACCTGCAACACACAAGGCTTACGAGAGGTAGCCCTGAGGTGGTGGGTTTTTAGCTGAGATCAGAGTCTGAGGAGGAAAGGGAGCGTATTAGCCACTGGGAGTCACCTGTGCAAAGTCTCAGAATTCAGAGAAACTGACTTGAGATGAATCTGAGGAAGCAGACAGGAGAGAGAGAATAAAAAGTCACACTAGGAAGTCTGGATTTTACCCTACAGGTAATGGAAATCATTACAAACTGTTTATCAGGATGATGAAATGATAAAAGTCTTGTTTTAGAAAAATCATTCTGGTTGTTGTGTCAAGAATACATGAGAATGAATAAGAGTCGAGGGGAAGAGACCTTTGACTATTTTAAAAATTCAGGTAAGAGATGATGGTCACCTGGATTTTTGTTAGAGTGGTGGGCATGGAGATAAATTAATGGGGTCAAGAGGTATCAGGGAGATAGAATTAATTGGACTAGACATTTGGCTGGGAAAGAAAGGAGAGAGAAAGAAAAATAAAGGACAGTTTCCACATTATTCTCAGTGCCTACTGGATAAAATGTTTCCATTTGTCTCCCATAGAGACTGCTGTTGGAGAACCAGCTTTGGAGAAAGATGATGATCTGATGATCGCTGTTCTGAATTATTTGCCTCTGAGTTCTCTGACAACTTCCAAGTGTGGATATTTGCCAGGGTGGTGGATGTGTGGGTCAGAAGCCAAGAAAAGAGGTTTAGGGTGGAGGCATAGAAATAAAAGCCATCAAAATTAAACAGCAGTGGAAGCCCTGGGCTGGTTAATCTCAGTCAGCCTAGCAAGTAGAAAGAATTTCTTTTCTTTTTATTGTACTTTAAGTTCTGGGGTACATGTGCAGATCTTGCAGGATTGTTGCATAGGTACACACATGCCATGGTGGTTTGCTGTCTCTCTAGCAGACCCCAGAGTGTGATGTTCCCCCTCCTGTGCCCATGTGTTCTCATTGTTCAACACCCACCTATGAGTGAGAACATGCAGTGTTTGATTTTCTGTTCTTGTGTCAGTTTGCTGAGAATGATGGTTTCCAGATTCATCCATGTCCCTATAAAGGACATGAACTCATTGTTTTTTATGGCTGCATAGTATTCCATTGTGTATATGTGCCACATTTTCTTTGTCCAGTCTATCACTGATGGGCATTTGGGTTGGTTCCAGGTCTTTGCTATTGTAAACAGTGCCACAATGAACATACATGTGCATGTGTCTTTATAATAGAACAATTTATAATCCTTTGGGTATATAACCAGTAATGGAATTGCTGGGTCAAATGGT